>JASCZW010009635.1:0-41236 GCA_034211315.2 Aedes japonicus | reverse complement strand
TATTGAGTGACAGCTGACACGTCAAATCAATACCGGGTTGGGTCTGTGTTGGTGTGCGAGTGAGTTCCCTCGCAGAAAGCGAATTGAACCGAGGAAAGCACACCGCATTTTTCGCCAATAAACTTGCTGTGTGCTGCTGGCTGCGGAGAGCGCAGAAAATTTCCGATTAAAGTGCATTATATTTGCGATACTCCAACCGGTGTATAGTGTGTTAATCGCTGGCGTATTCCGATTGAATCATGTCTGAAAAAGCCGGAGAAAAACTCTCAAAGAAGTAAGTTCCTTCCAGTTCACTTTCTAGCTTTTCCACGTCGAGTGGAATGTGTTGGTATTTTCTGGTTTGTGGAGGGAAGGAGAAGTTGGAAGACGAGAGTGGCAAACAGAAAACTCTATTGGCAAAAGTGAAAAGTGACTAAAGCGCACGTGTTTTTGTGTTAAAATCGCAAGCTATTTGTTAAATATGTTATATTCAGTAAAAAATAATTCATTTATTAGAATTCCATCGAAATGTTGAGTATCGGACGGTTAGTCCGTTCGATTTGTATTGTAAACAAAACAGTATCTGCGAACTCCAGGATCACACCGCATTTCAGTTCCTATGAAACAGTGCGATTGAAATCCACCCGGCAAAAAGCGTGCGTCACTGTTCAAGCAAAAGCTTATGATACAAAGGTACACAATTTCATCATAATTTTGGATTTTTTTTTTTTAATTTCAGTGAGCTTAAGCGCCGTTTGAAGGCCGAACAAAAAGCCAAGGAGAAGGATGAAAAGGATAAACAGGCGGCTGCTGCTGCACCAGCAGGGGATAAGCCCAAAGGCGAAACCAAAGTAAATGAGGAGGAGATATCGCCGAATGAATACTTCAAGTTGCGCAGCGCTGCCGTAGCGGACTTGAAGAAATCGGAATCAACGCATCCGTATCCGCACAAGTTCCATGTTAGCAGTTCGCTGGAATCATTTATTGAAAAGTACTCCGAACTTTCGGATGGTGATATGCTGGAACAGGAGAGACTTTCCGTGGCCGGTAGAATTCATGCTATTCGCGAATCGGGTGGTAAACTGATTTTTTACGATTTGAGAGGCGAAGGCGTGAAGCTACAGGTGATGGCCAACGCCAAGCTGTATGAAAGTGAGGCTGTAAGTTTGACGGGGTGAAATCCAGGGAAGGTAGGGAATTCTAATGCATTTACATCTTGTAGGCCTTTGCTGAGGATACTGCCCGCCTGCGTCGAGGTGACATCGTTGGTGTCGAGGGTTACCCTGGAAAGACCAAGAAGGGTGAACTTTCGGTAATCCCCAAGAAGTTAAAATTGCTGTCGCCGTGTCTTCATATGCTGCCGCATTTGCATTACGGTTTGAAGGACAAAGAAACTCGTTTCCGGCAGCGGTATCTTGATCTGATCCTCAACAGTAACGTGAGAGAAATTTTCTATGTTCGCTCGAAGATCATCAGCTTCGTTCGTCAATTTCTGGACGGTATGGGATTCCTCGAGGTAGAAACACCTATGATGAACATGATCGCTGGAGGAGCAACCGCAAAGCCTTTCATCACCCATCACAACGACTTGAACATGAACCTGTTCCTGAGAATCGCTCCAGAATTATACCTGAAGATGTTGACCGTCGGAGGGCTAGATCGTGTGTACGAAATCGGTCGTCAGTTCCGTAACGAAGGCATTGATTTGACCCACAATCCGGAATTCACGACGTGCGAGTTCTATATGGCTTATGCGGACTATAATGATTTGATCGACTTGACGGAAAAGATGCTCGCCGGAATGGTTAAGAGCATTCACGGTAGCTACAAGATCAAATATCATCCGGAAGGGCCGGACGGCAAGGAGTTTGAAATCGATTTTACTCCTCCCTTCAAGCGCGTCTCGATGATCAGTTCATTGGAGGAAATTCTCAAGGTCAAGTTCCCAGCCGCGGAAAGTTTCAACACTCCGGAAACGAACAAATTCCTGAGCGATTTGTGTATTAAACACGAAGTTGAATGTCCACCACCGAGAACCATTGCTCGACTCCTGGACAAATTGGTCGGTGAATTCCTCGAGGAAAACTGCATTAATCCGACGTTCATCTGTGACCACCCGCAGATTATGTCCCCGTTGGCCAAGTACCACCGGAGTGCCACCGGTCTGACCGAACGTTTCGAATTGTTTATCATGAAGAAGGAAATCTGCAACGCTTACACTGAGTTGAACGATCCGGCAGTCCAGCGGGAACGATTCGAGCAGCAAGCGGCCGACAAAGCTGCCGGCGACGACGAAGCCCAGCTGGTCGATGAGAACTTCTGTACGGCGCTGGAGTACGGTCTGCCTCCGACCGGCGGATGGGGTATGGGTATCGATCGGTTGACCATGTTTTTGACCGACAACAATAACATTAAGGAGGTGCTTCTCTTCCCCGCTATGAAGCCGGACGATCCGAATAGAAGCCAGCAAGCGGAAGAAGCCACGGAAAGTACAAAGTAAGTACGGCTCCGGTTTGATTGTGTTTTAATTTTTCGTTCATCGAATTTGCTGCTTTCCTGTTGCTGGGTCCGTAACGGCCCGTTTACGTTTCCCCACATTGCGACGGAAGTAATAAAAAGGGTATTACTTACCACCATTGACAACTTGAGAGTAACTGTGTGATTAATCCGAACCTTCCTTATTGAGTGAACTTTGAATCCTAAGCGCCTTCGAAGTCTAATAGGTGTGCACTAAGAGGAGTTTTCTGGCATAATTTGCTCAATCTACTTTTCTGGTGTTTAAGTAAAAATGCCGAATTGTATATCATAGCCGCTGAAATGTTCCGAAGAACGTAGCGAGTATCTTTTACAGAATGTCAAAAATCACAGCTCTGTTCCAACACAGCCTTCCAAATGGTAGTCTGATGGCGTAGTTCTGTTTCGATCCGGAGAAAGGCACCACATTCGAAAAGTGGTTCGCCCGGTACACGGATCTTTTCGAAAATGACGCACGTGGTCTGGACGATTTGGCCAAGGTTTGACTCCTGCTCCGGAAGTTGGACACGTCCTCTCACAGTCGCTACGTCAACTACATCCTTCCGAAGTTTCCGAAGGAAGTCACAAGTTTTCCACAAGCGCTATCAATGCCTGCAACTGATGGAATCGGAGTCGGACGACACCATCACCTATGTTGGCAAGGTCAACAGGGCGTGTGAAGACTTCGAGTTCAAAGATTAGAAGATCGAGCAATTCAAGTGCTCAATGTTCGTCTGTGGTCTCAAACACCATGCTACGCAAATATCCGAGCATAACTTTTTCCCATTGAAACTCTGATCGAAGAGTTCCAGCTTCTCGTCAACCTCAAGTTTGACACCACGATGAAGGCCAAGAAGAAGACCAGTTCCATACCCGAAAGGGATTCTCGTGAACCACATCGCCAATAGCTCCAGAAAACGCAAGTATGTAACGATCACCATCAACGTCGTCGCTATTTCGTGACAACTGGACTCCGCAAGCGATATCACGGTAATTTCCAAAACAACGTGGCAACAACTGGGACACCCGAAGCCACCCTCAACAGCATGGCCAAGCGTGGCTAGTGTTTCGTGACGTCATCACCGGAACTCAACGTGCTCAGAATTGATTGGATCGACATGTTCAATCTATGGTCGGTTCCATTCGATACCGTAAAACGGGGCGAATAGAAACAAAACTTCCCACTCTTAAACATATTACTGCTAGCCTACACGCTCAAAACTCCATCTCTTTCTTTCGTATTACTATCCCTTTTTTCACACGGAAAAGTTACTCAATTTTCGTAAAAAGTGGATCTAGTCAAAAATTGAGTAGATCCACTTTTACGAAAATTGAGTAACTTTTCCGTGTGAAAAAGGGGATAGTAATACGAAAGAAAGAGAGGAGTTTTGAGCGTGTATGATTTTCTTCAAAAAGTAAGCGGCCATATTTTTCCCAGTTAGTATGACACTGAAAGAAATTCACCAAGCTATCCTGGGTTGGCAACACTGTTGTCATTTTTTTTAGAAAATTCAAAACATGGAGGTTCAAGTTTCATGCGTTTGTGAGTGCTCATAAACTTATCTTGTAGAAGCCATTTTATTTGATTCTCAACTTGTTCGCGTGCTGTAATCGGTAGATTATTAACTTAGCCAAGGCTTAACAGTGGAATTGCGGATCAACACCAGGCATTTTTTACCTAATCATTCATATTTGATTGTATAATCTCGATTCACACTTAAGCGGGGCGAATAGAAACAATGTCCTTGTTTAAGTTTTTGTTTGAAAATAAAGTGAAAATGATATCAAATAATTCTTATGATGTAATTCGCGCTCTTCATATTCAGAAAACAATGGTTAGGAACTACAAACCGAAAGGTTCAACATCCTATAAAAAAGTGGATTCACACATTCTGAAGCAGGCCACTGAGGATGTTGCAAATAATAAAATGTCCTTACGCCAAGCAGATGCGCACTATGGTATCAGCAACTCGGTAATTTATCGGCATGCGAAAAAGGAAATTCCATCAAACCCCAAGGCGAACAAACTTGCCTTTCTGAATCCGACGAAGCCTTGTTGGTGCAAAGGCTGAAACTGTGCTCGGAATGTGGGTATCCCGTAGATACCTAGATGTTACGCCTCATTGTTCAAGAATATTTAGACAGAACCGGAAAGAAAATTACAAAATTCAAACGAAATCTACCAGGACCGGATTTTGTTTATTCCTTTTTAAGAAGGTATAAACGGGAGCTGTCCTACAGGATGTGCCAGAACATCAAAAGGAACCGGTGCGCCGTTTCAAAAAAAAAAAATCGTCAACGAATACTTTGACAGATTGCACAAGGAACTCCAGGATGTTCCTGCTTCCAACACCGTAAACTACGATGAAACGAACCTATGTGATGACCCGGGAAAAAAGAAGGTTATTACAACGTGTTATATGAATAGTACTAAAGCGTCTGTTTCGGTGATGTTTAGTGCGGCAGGAAACGGGACAATATTACCTCCGTATGTCGTGTACAAGGCTCTTCATTTGTATAATTCATGGACTGAAGGTGGGCCACAGCACGCTAGATACAATCGTTCAAAGTCGGGTTGGTTTGATTGTTCTTCTTTCGAAGACTGGTTGTCTACAATCGCAATTCCCTATTTGAAGAAGCAAACGGGAAAACGAGTTTTGATTGGAGATAATCTTGCATCGCATTTAACGCTAGAGGTCATTGAGTTGTGCTCCGATAACGACATCAGTCTGATCTTTCTCCCAGCCAACTCAACCCACTTAACACAACCACTAGATGTGGCATTTTTTCGTCCGCTCAAAACTGCTTGGCGTAAGATTCTTGAAATACGGATGTTATCCACAGTACCGAACCCTGGAGACGGTCAAAAGTTTGACGAGAGTTTAATTTCTTTGCTACGAGATGCTCGGTATGGACCAACACAGGCGTCTACTACTAGAGAAAAACGACCGAAGATTCAAGTACTACCAGGACAAAGTGTTACTGGAAGCGCAAATATTGTCTCGGAAGATCCAGAACCGGCAGAAATGACGCCTTCAAATATGTTGGATAGTGTTTCTATTCGCCTCGTTTTACGGTACGCTCTGCAATCAAGTCGCAGTAGTACCTGGAACTGGATGTTTCGAAAAAATCACATGGCAGCTTCAAGCCAACCATTCGGCATTTTCAACAATTCACTGAAACACTGCACAACGACAAAGGTAAAGCTATTTTTAAAACCTACGCCAAACCTGTTTTCTTTTCAAAGGGACCAGTTCCATTCAACACCATTTCGCTGGTCGATGACGGCACGTCTCCAGTCTCCAGGGCCGCTTCGATCGTGGCAGTACGCAAGCCGAATGGTAAAGTTCGTATTTGTGCGGACTATTCCACTGGACTCAACGAAGCACTGGAGGCCAATCATTATCCCTCTTCCAACCCCGAAAGAGATTTTCGCGCAGCTCAACGGAAGCGCTGTCTTCGGCATCATTGACCTCTCTGATGCGTATCTTCAACTGGAAGTAGACGATGAATCGAAGAAGCTTCTCACCATAAATACGCACCGGGGTCTCTTCCAATTCAACCGCCTTGCTCCAGGGGTGGAATCAGCGCCGGGGTATTCCAAAGACTAGTGGACACAATGATTGCTGACATTCCTGGTGTACGCTCGTTCCTCGACGATGCTATCATCTTCGGACTTGGGAGGCACACAAGGCGTCATTGGACAAGCTACTTCAACGTTTGGAGGAATATGGTTTCCATGTCAAGCTGGAGAAATGCCACTTTTTCCAAACCGAAATCAAGTACTTGGGGCACATCATCGACAGCCAGGGCATACGGCTCGATTCAGAAAAGCTCCTAGCCATCGCCTCTATTCCAGCACCAACCAACGTTTCCGAGCTACGAAAATCTTGGCCCTTCCTGGGGGCCGTTAATTTCTACGGCCGGTTCGTTTGCAACATCCATGAGCTTCGCCATCTTCTCAACAAACTACCCAAGAAGGATACAAAGTGGCAGTGGAATACCGGTCTTTTGAGCAGTTTAAGCAAGTCCTGCAGTCCGATCTGTACGACTTTCTTGAACTGCTCAATACCTTTTTGAACCGAAGGGCAGGGATTAACACCTCATTGGCGACCAGTATAGACACGATAATGAATCATGGGGTGTTTGTTTTGATTGCTAAAAGTTCAAGAAAAGATGAACAAAATCGGAGCAGAATTAACAATCAATCAGTCTTATGATGTCAGTACATACATTTGTTGAATTTAAATTTTGGTTGAGAGGTTAATGTTAGCTGATCAATTAATTACTTCTTTCATTGTCACACTTGGATCGTAGGTTGGTATCCATGGTGGACGTACTCAAACGGTTCCGGGTTTTGATGTTATTCAGATTGCTTTGCGAGAAAACTCGCTCCACCGCTGCCTAAGAACGCGGAATTAGTAGAAAGTTCACATTGAACTTTCTTAGCAAAGGAAAAGCTAGCTTCCCATCTGCTCGTTTGAAACAAGTTTCCAAGCCATCCGATTCTTCCACCTCGATGTCCTCGCAGATGATTGGTGTCCTCAGCTCCTGATGACCTGTTCCTTACTGCTTTCATAGAAAGTCGAATATTCATTAGTAACCGAGTTGAACTCCTTCAAAAAGTGCAACTTCTTGGGGTCAATGCTCGATGCAGTAGTTAGAATTGGACCGTTCAGATCAAAGCGCTTAATGATCTATTTAATCAACTCGCTATAGAAAGCACAACTAGAAAAATCGAGTAGAATACTTCCTTCCTGGTTTCATCTGGAGTTCCGGATCTAAGCTATTCTCCTGCTGCTACACCGTCTACTTACGAAGATGTTTCTAAAAATCGTCACGTGTCTTAGGTAATCATCTTCACGAATATTTGCAAGAATTGAGACTTCAGCTGATTTCCCCTCAAAGATCATGGTTGTCACCTTGGCCTTGGTCACCTAAATGGCCGCCATGGGAGATGAATAACATGATCAGCAGTTATACTTTTACACTCTACTTTTATCCAATTGCCACGTCGTAGTACGTTTATTTGAAGGCGCTGAAAGAGGTGTCATACAGTTAGTATGATAAATAAGCTTATTGTTCGCTTCATAATCGAAAATGGTGATTGTTTTGATCATGATTCCAACTAATAATATGTCCTGATGTTTCAGGTGCAGAAAATTCTACATTCAAATATATATTATAATTTAAATGTTTAATTTAAACGACAGCCGTGGTGAAAGCACTAACTCTAACAACATATTATCATAGACTAACTCTAAGACCAGTAGGTCCCATACAAAAACGTTTTTTTTTTCTTGGCTCAGTCAGTACTAGCACATCGGTCCCAAGCTCGGTCCCAAGCTTAATGATGCGCCCCTAATAATGAACTCACACGAACACACTCTCAAAGCTTCTGTCAAAATCACACAGTAAATCAAAACAAAGGCGCAAATATGTATAACAAGGTGCTGGCGTCAAGGTGTAATTCGGACCAAGGGGTTCTACAACAGTGAACCAATTTCAAATCGCTAGTTGCATATTGATTGTTGAAATTACCTTATAGTCGTTGTATAATGCTTTCAGATGCTCTCCAGGGAAGCCATTAGAATCACAAGTTCAGGGATTCCGCTGAAAATTTCATCACTAGAAAGTTTTGAAAAAACTGCCGATGAAATGCCAGAAGAAATTTCTGAAAGAATCCCTGGAGGAATGCCTGAAACTGCCAAAAATGTTAAAATTCTTGGGTTACCTAAATAATCTGTAATCTTTACATTCTTCTTCTTCTTTTAGCATTTCAAGCTTATTGCTTTTACAATTAGCTTATTGCTTGCTCTCAACTTAGTGTTCTAGATGCACTTTCACAGTTATTAATTGAGAGCTTTCGATGCCAGGTACCATTTTTGCATTAGTATGATTGTGTGGCAAGTACAATCATACGCTATGCCCAGGGTGTCGAGAAATTTTCCTTAACGAAAAACTCCTAGAGCAGACCGGGAATCGAACCCAGCCACCTCCAGCATGGTGTTGCTTTGTAGTTGCGCCTTTACTGACTGAGCTAAGGGAGGAACGTAATCTTTACATACATATATCTATAGGACTACCTAGCAATCTGTAATGAGTGTAAAATTTCTATTTGGTATGCTGCTCTTGGCATAAGTCTGGTTTATAATTGCGCTTTGGAACAATATAGAGACCGTTTGTTTGAATGGCTGAGCCGTGTTCAAAATTGTACAAAAGATTTAAGGTATGCGGCGAAGGGAAAGCTGACTCTTTTTTACCACCGCTGGTCTCTAATTGACAATAACTTTGCAAAGGTGTGTTAGATATATTCCAATCTAAACAAACTGTTTAGCTGGGAAAATCAAATTGGTCTTCCCAAAAAAAGATGGATTTTGAATCGTCCATGTCGTAGTCGTTCTTCTTTGGACCTGTCGTATAGCCCATTCACAGCTTTACTAATATTTGGTCATTTATGCAACAGTCGTTAGCAGATAATTGAAATCAATTGTCTGCTAATTACTAGTAACTGTTGATGTTTATGTTTCTAATTAATGCATTTTCTACACACATTAGCGATGATGACGGTTCCCTGGCAACCTGCTACTAGTCAACCACCGTACCGAAAGATGGCTGCCAACTAAAGCTATCTGTCATCTGAACTAAAGCCATCTGTAAAGTCATCTTTATCTCGGTAACGGATTGACGTACAAATAATTTTAATACATCAAATCAAAGGTAATTCACTGTACTTTAAGGAAAAAATATCAATATAAATCATTTCTTTTCGTTTCTAATGAAAATTCGTACTTTCTTCTTTACTCCTCCCATCAAACGCTGCACACCTTCGGAGTCAACTTCCTCGGTAAATTTGTTCCACATGTTGGTCATCTGAGTCGCGTCTCGAGCCGTTTTTCCATTTTTCTTAAGCTTCCGCTTAATTATTGCCCAAAATCTCTCGATGGGCCGGAACTGCGGGCAGTTGGGTGGATTTATGTTTTTATCGGTGAAATCTACGTTATTATCGCGGTACCACTGCATGACTTCCCGGCTGTAGTGGCAACTCCCCAAATCTGGCCAAAGCTTCTCAGGACCTTTATGGGCTTTAATGAAAGGTAGTACGCGGTTTTTGAGGCATTCTTCCTTGTACAGCTTCGAGTCCATCGCCTTATTCGTCACGAACACTTCGGTCTTTGCTCCGCAGCTGCATATCCCTTGCCAAATCATCAATTTTTTTTTTAGCAAGTTTGTCCATAAAAGCAAGCTTAAACTTCGCAGGAACATCTTCATGTAGAATTTTTTGCCAGGAAGCTTTCCGAAATCCATTTTGGCGTAAGTCTCATCGTCGATGAGCAGGCATTCTTGGTACTTCGTCAAAACCTGCTGGTACAATTTCCGAGTTCGAGGTTTGGTGACGAAAATTTGCTTCAACATTCTGTTTGGTTGCTTGCTGGCTCGATAAGAACGATATCCTGCTCGCAAACGAATCCTTCGGACAGTACTGCGAGCAGCAGCAGCATATTTTTGGGCGATTTCATTATCTGATCGACCAGGGTTTGCTCTGACCGTTCTCAACGCCTTCTGGTTCAGCTTGCGGTCATATGTTCCACTACGACGCTTACCTTGAGGCACTCGATCCACGCTCATTCGCTCCCTGAAACGTTTGAGCACATCATACACGGTTGATTTGGCGATTTTCAACGTTTTTGTGATTTTTATTGCGGACCACGCTGGCTACAAGTTCACCACTAGCGAATGCATAACCAATGGTTGCCTAGTCAAAGGCGATAGAGCCATCAGCTACCTAGCCAATGGTTGCTCGGCAGTGCACTTTCCAGGGTACTTGTCACCGCCAGCTGCCAATTCAATACCAAGCGTCTAATGCTGCCGAGCAAAGGAAGTATTTAGCGAAGGTGGTTTACCCCTTCCTTACCGTTCACTGCTGCATATGAGATCTCCATTACCTAAATTTGAAGTCTGTGATAGGAAAATACTTGGCATTGAATAAATTTACTCTGCAAAACGAAATTATAAGACATCACGTTATATTTGCGTTATTTTCAATATTGGAATCGACGCGTAGAAATATTTCCGACCGATTGGGGAAAATATTTTGAAATTTTTTAGAGAAACTACTAAGAATGTTACCGCTCAAAACCTGACCGGTTTTCGTGACGGTCGCAAAAGTTTTTTTTTAATTATACGCCAAAATAGAAAACGAAGACGTAGATCTACGGCAATACTTCTTGGGTTAGCTCCATTCTGTCCGTTTTAAAATTTCCCTCGAGCTGACATGCAATAACCGTGCAAAGTCGCTTCTAGAGCATGTTTGAAAGGGAAGTGCGCATCCCGTTCGATACGCTGAAGGCAGATCCTGATAGACGAAATCAAGAAAAGGAATCCTGAGAAGCTGTCATCGATACGAACCAATGTCAGGAAAATGCGAATCGGGGGAATTTGAGTTACCAGCCCCCAACAGTGCAGTCTAGCCCAACATTCTCCAATCATTGTGTATTGTTGTATTGGTCAATAGTCATACTTGACGGATATTTGAACACACAAGTTCAGGACCAGCAGTTACGAAATTCTCGCAGAAAATACTGATTTTCTCTACCAAAAATAATCAACACCACTCTTCAGTTAAAAACTGACTTTTTTATTATTAGATTCTCAAAATACATTTTTTTTTCTTACACGAAGCTTAACCATTTATTCCAACATACACATCAATTTTCAAAACAGGAGATTTAGTAGACGAAACTGGCTACCCCTAATTCTACTGTAATAGGTGCTACAAATTGGAATAGATTGGAGATTTCCATACAACAACGTCATCTGGATTGAATAGGAAAAAAAACTTGTCTAAAAAATAAAAAAAATAAAAACCTCATCGATTGGTAAAATCAGTAGTAATAAGTGTGAATGTCAGAGAATCAACTTCATAATCCGTCTCCGATGTGTCGTCTTGTTCGTTGTGTAGGCATGAGTGTGCTGAGATTCTCGGAACCGAGCTGTGAGTTGATGTGAGATGCCTACTGCGGTGGTTGTCCGTACCCATACCCGTAGGCTCCCTGGGGAGGAGGGCCTTGCGGTCCCGGTGGTGGCATTTGACCACCGGGAGGACGCTGGTACTGATAGCCCTGGGCTGCCTGCTGGTATTGGCCCTGGGGTGGTGGAATCGGAGAGTATCCTTGCTGATGATAGCCATGGGGAGGGTAGACTGGCCCTGGGCCTGGTGGTGGGCCTTGTCCTTGGGGTCCTCCCGGTGCGCTCTGAGGATAGTTGCCTGGTGGTTGCTGGTGCTGAGTAGATGGCGGTGTACCGCTGTAGGATTGCGGAGGACCCGGTGGCTGCTGACCAGGAGCTTGAGGTTGCGGATAGCTTCCTTGAGTTGGATGTTGTCCAGCTGCTGCTGGTGGAGATGTATAAGCTTGTGGAGGAACGGATCCAGGGGCCCCCGATGCAGCCGCTGCGTAGCCAGTGGATGTCGTTGGTGGCATCGATGTGTGTGTGACGTTAGTTGGTGGTGCATTTGCGCTTGGACTGGGTGAAGAAGTTTGACCAGGAGCCGGGCTTGATTGATTTGTGTAAGTAGGAGCGCCGCTTGACTGAGTTGATGGAACACTTGCTGGTGGATTTGTCTGGCTCGTGGGAGCGCTTGTTGGAATAGATCCGCTGGGGGGACCGTGTGGAACTGGTTGGCTAGCAGGATAGTTGGAAGGATACTGTTGCTGGGGTGGCGGATAGCTGGGTTGACCACTGGCAGGTGGATATCCGGATGGTGGCTGACCATAAGCGTTTGGCGGAGTTGGGCTTCCGTAACCGGGATAAGCATGTGCCATTGGAGGTCCTCCAGCTGCCTGGGGAGGATATTGGCCTCCCACGGGAGGGCCGTACATTTGTGGTTGTGATCCTGGTGCATTCGGTGGTCCTTGTTGATAGCTGCCTTGTTGCGGTCCTCCTTGTGGGCCCTGTGGAGGGCCAGCAGTCGGATATGGAGATCCCTGTGGAGGTCCCGAACCTGAAGTGGTCGGAGGCATTCCACCGTGATGATACGATTGCGGAGCATTAGGAGGATAGCCTTGTGCGGGATTGGGTGGTCCATATGGTGGGTACCCTGGTTGGCCTTGATACGGTTGGTTTGGCGGAGGATAGCCTGGATAGTGTCCATGTTGTTGATAGGGACCCCGCTGCGGAGGATAACCTTGATTCTGCTGTGGCATTGGTGCTTGCTGAGGGGGAACACCTGGTCTACCCGGTTGACCGGGAGCAGGAGGTCCTTGATTGGAAGCAGTCTGACCAGCAGAAGATGTTGGTGGAGGAGCTTGAGGACCTCCGCGATAGTTACCCACCGGTTGCTGATTCGGGGGTGGTGGATGAGCCTGGCTACTTGGGGGTTGAGACGGCGGCTGAACTCCAGGTTGAGATGCCGGCGGCTGTTCCGACGCACCAGGAGGGGCTCCTCCAGGTGCAGCTGATTGATTCGGACCAGGGGTTTGCGCTTGAGGACCATGCGTTGGATCTCCCTCGTGCCCTGGTAACGGACCTGGGGCACTACCACTTGGAGGAACTCCATGCATTGGAGGACCACTACCGTGTTGAAGCACATGAGGAGGCTATAAGGGAGTCTTTCAATGAACGAAAATTAAAAAATAAAACTTCCCATACACTTACCGGTAGAAGGGCCTGGATGTTATGTTGCGGATCAGCTAGATTGGCTAGATACACCAGATTCCGGTGCAAGGCTACATGATACGACATGCACTCATGCGCCTTGCCCATATTTTGAAAGTCCTGAATCGTTTGAATTAGACCGGCATTTTCGTCCAAGATTTTCTGGATATGCATTGGGCTTGGTGGAGGCCCTTGTCCACGGTTCATCGGGCCCCCAGGGCCACCCCGGTTGCCCTGGTTAGGGGGTTGCTGGGATTGTTGCTAAAATATGAAAAACCGGTGAAAGTCGTACCGTGAAGGCTTGCATACATAAACTACAAGGTAAACAGACTTTTGTATGATTATTCCCTCCCCGATAAAGTATCACTGACAGAATAATGAATGCGTATCCTCATAGCTAATTCGTTGCAACCCCCAACAGCAGTGGTTTATGCATGTAACACTCACGACCAGAATAAATCAATCATACAAATTTATCCTTTATCTTCCTATCATCCTAATTTCATATCGCTCATTTCCACTAACCTGCTGAGAGTACGCGACCGACATGTTTGTTTTTTGTTTGGAGCTTGTGCAGCAGATTTTGCTCTACTCTTCAAACGCGTTCTACCTTTGGTGGCTTTTATTGCGTCAATTCCTAAACTTTGGAAGAAACTAATTAGCACATTTTGATCGTCGTCGTCGGAAGTTACACAAGAACGTGTTTTCGCTTTGATACTCACCGTATTTAGGCAGATTAGAGATATAATCAATCAGCAGCGGCACAATTTATGCACAATCGCCATTTGGAGGTAACAAGCACCCGAACACAAAAAGAGTGGAAATGAAAAGAGTGACAGGACGAACGCGCATCAAACTGTCAGAACGTTATGTTCGTGGATGTGTTTGTGTGCTGAAGAGTGCCAAATGTCACTCACTCTGGCTGGTTGCCAGTGTGTATTTATGTTTGTTATCGATATAATATATTAATCTCGACAACTTACTCAAAACGGCGTATCTGATTTTGTAAACTCAAACCCAGATAAAAATAACCATACAATTACGATACAATAAGGGAATGTCCATTAATTACGTCACACAAAAAGTGACTTTTTATAAACCCCCCCCTCCCCCCCTTGTCACGTTATTTGTATGGATCTTCAAATTTTTTTGCATGGATCGTCACGTTTTCCCAACCCCCCCCCCCCCCCCCCCCTATCACATGACATAATTAATGGATCTTCCCTAATACAAAATAACACTATGATCTATTTCTGACCATGCATCTTATTGTTCATGAATTAGATAAATGAAAAATATATATTGTCATTACAAAAGATTTACAATTCACTCCATATTTTTCAATAAATGAATAACAGTACAAATAATAGTAATTGATTCAAATTTGTTCGAAAAATAACGATTTTTTCTACAGTCGAAATACATGACAACCCCCCTATATCTATAGCAACTTAGTTTTATGACGCACTTTTTGATAACCGTTTTAAAATTTGAAATTGTGTTTGGGCGATAATTCTCATAAAACTAACAAGCATGCTATAAAGGTACCATAAAACGTTACGCTCTTAGTAAGGGTTTGAAGATCCATAGATAAAACCAATATTTTTATTTTGTGCTTTTGTATTCTAGTATAGGGCAATGTGTTGTATTTAAGCATTTTTCAGGAGCGGCAAGTTATAAAGAAAAAAATGTCGTTGAGGTTGGAAAATTTCACTCAATATGAATTACAAAACTTTTGTTTCCAGCAGACATAGAAATAATAAACAGCTAGTTATTATTCAATAATGAGTGTCTAATATTTGTTCAGCAAAAATCACCGGATTAACCTTTATGGATTTTCTTTTATACTTTTTCGAAATAAATCGCTAATGCAAATTTATTTATGATATCTCTAATTCACATATAGGAAATAGATAGAAAAAAAAACAAAAATAATCACATTTTGCATTTAGCCAGCAATCAAATAAAGTCAACAAAAAACCTTGAAGTTTGTCAAAATAGTTTGCATATCATCAACTTCCTCTGGAGGGATTTATGCAGTTGTAACCTAGTTTTATAACAGCCATTAGGTTATTGTTATTAACCCCCAGCCAGAAATGGTTTTATTTTTAACCACAACGTGTAGTATACAATAAACCTAAAATAAAACCTTTGCTTCTAAGTTGGTTCGCATATCAAGTTTTAATGATTGCAAAAAAAAAATGGGCTAATTGGATATGACATGGCTGTAAAGAGGTCAGGAAGAAGTTTTTAAAGCAATGTAGTCGCAAGAACCGGTTTTATTATTTGGTTTCATCAACTGCTAAGAAACTGGAATAAAACCAAAAATGTTGCTTGGGAGAGGTGTGTCAAATATACCACTGCCAAGTAGCACACAACGACCATAATTAGTTGTAGTAACTTGATTATGACTTAATAAGTCATATTTATGTTATCTCAACCGAATGGCAACATGTGTGCTACTAGGGCTGTTGTTGAAGGATGTACCATAAGTAGTAAATTTTACTGAAATGTCATGGTAGTTTTGAAAATAGAACCATTAATGAGTGTTGTGATTCTTTTTATTGTGAGACGATGATGACAAGACGAATATAACACACTTTCTCCTTGTCGATGATAATTTATTACCACCGAGAGGCAGCGTGCCATCTCGGTACCCAGGTAACCAATAAGCATTGGAATATGCACAAATTTTGCATCATACTTGCATTTACGATTCCGCTTGCTGTACATTGGCTGTCTGAATGCAGAGCTGTGCTGAAATAGCATACGCAAAGCTACCGCAATGTTAGCTGTCTGATATCTGCATTTTTGTTGCTTGTAATATTATTAGAAGAACGCACTGAAAACGCTTAGTTAAAGCTGTTTACAAATCGATAAGTGTCCGAATTTTCGAAGCGTTTCATCATCCTCGCTTACTCCTGCATCAGGACTATAATAGTCCTCACTATGGTAATTGAATCATCTTCATCCAAGCTCTGCAGTTCCATCTGTTAATATTTGTTAACAACTTTAATTAAGCATTTTCAGTGCGTTATTCTAATAAAATATCAAGCAACAAAAATGCAGATACAGATAGCTAACATTACGGTAGCTTTGCGTATGCTATTTTACAATACCTGTGCATTCAGACAGCCAATGTACAGCAGGAAGAATCATAAATCCAAGTATGATGTAGAATTATTGCCTATTTCAATGCTTATTTATGGGAACATTGAAGTTTATATTGGGCACATATTAAAATCGTTCCCATACGTTCTATATAGGTTATAGGATAAAGACACGGTATAAAAACACGTCGATCAGGAAGCAGCGAGTTCGAATCTCATCCTAGGAAATATCAAAACTGCAGCGAATTTGAGTTTCCCCTTTCATAACAAAAATAGGGGTCTAAACAGAAAGCAAACCTTCATCATCATCAGTACAGGAGAGGAAAAAAAATATAAGAGGCAAAACAGGAAAATGAATAAAATCTAAAATTGCAAATGGACTTTTTTTTTCCTTCGCATTCTCAATAAAGCATTTAATCAGCATTCTAAAACCTAAACTCCTCAGCAGCAGAACAACATTTTAACTGCTGTCATCTAGCTGTCATTTGCAAACGTTACCAATTCATGCTACCAATAAATGACATGTTGTCGATATAGACGTCTTCTTTTGGTGGGGTCCAGCATTAAATTGGCCGTATAGCGGGCCAAAACCTGCTTTTGAATAGCATTTAAGGTGAATATAATGCTCATATGCATTATATCGCTGGTCGTTAAGACGCATATAGGGCTACTTGCGGGCTCTGCTTAATGCTTATTGGCTACCTGGGTAAAAGTTGGTATCGTGTTCGGAAAAAAAATATTTTTCTATCCCAAACCCATGTTAAATTCCGTTACTGAAACGGAAAAATAAAGAATCGAAAATAAATTTCTGCAGCAGTGAACCTGAAAAGAACGAAAAATAAAATAGGAATTTGTAAGGTTTCCACGCAAACTAATGGGAGCGTCACTTTGAACTTCGAAAAATATTCCGCTCGATTATTCCGTAAGTGAAGGTGACATTTTTTTCCATGAAGATCAATTGTCAAAGTTCCGCTTGGTAATATTGAACATAATTCCGTAACCTCTTTACTTTTTAGGTCGATACTGGCCTTAAGGCGGAAACATTTTTCCGAAAGTAAAATTGACAGTTCTCATTAATTTCCGTGGCAACCTTACAAATTCCAATTTTATTTTTCGTTCTTTTCAGGTGGATACTGCTGCAGATTTTTCTTTTCAATTCTTTACTTTTCCGTTTCAGTAAACGGAATTTAACATGCGTTTGGGATAAAAAACGAAAAGGTGAGATATGTCAGTGACATATCTGCAAAGTCGACGTAGGACAGCTTGTTGATGTGGAGGAATTGTAATAGAATTAATGTGGAGGAATTGTAAAAGAATTAAATATTAACTATATTTTGTTCAGTCTAAAGACTCATCAAACCATCTGTTATTAGTTTTAGTAGCCCTGCGCTACAACATCAACTACCATCTGCCGAGCTTTCAGCTGCAGTCCATCGAAGCCATCGGAGTCGAGGTCGAAACTGCTGTCGGCTCAATCACCATCATCGCGGCCTTTTGTCCCAAGCAAGCCAGTACCAACAACGGAACAACAACGGCCCTACGAAACGACATCCGTAAGCTAACTCGGAGGCAGGGGCAGTTCATCGTCGCCGGCGACATGAATGCGACACACGAAACCTGGGGGAACACCCGGCGGAATCGGAACGGAATTATTCTACAGGAAGACCTGGAAGAGGGACATTACACCGTCCTGGGCCCGGATACTCCCACCCGGTTGAGCCGATCCGGGGTCCATTCGACAATCGACATCTTCCTCACCAACATTGGGAACAACATCGCCCAGCCGATCGTACACCAGGAGCTCAGCTCGGACCACTATCCGGTGGTGGCCGAAGTTGGCTCCTCGGTCAACCGGCATCGTATCACCAGACGGAACTACCATCGCGCCAGTTGGGAGAGGTTCCGACAACACGTTGACGACAACATCGATTTTGACATGCACCTTGAATCGGTTGATGACATCGAACGGCAGCTGCAGAGCATCGAGCAAGAGATCTCCCAGGCCCGGGAACAACATGTACCGGTGATTGATCAGGTGAGTGACTCTGTACCCATTGATAGACCCACTAAAGAACTTATTCAACTGCGCAACGCCATTCGAAGGCAATACCAGCGAACTGGTTTGCCAACGCTCAAACGTCACTGCAATCGACTGACAAAAATTAATAAGGCCAGAATGGTGGACCTTAAGAATAACAATTTTGCCGACAAGATCCGCTCTCTTCCAGATTGTGCAAAGCCGTTCTGGAAGTTGACCAACATTTTAAAAACTAAGCTAAGGCACATTCCACCGTTGATCCCATTAGACAGCAATGGCTCTAAGGATCGATTGATAACTCCTGCAGAAAAGGCTGCTGAGATAAGTCAACACTTCGTCAGTTCCCATAATCTCGGAAAAAACATCGTCAGTCCACATGAAGCTGCCGTGAGCGCGCTTATTACTAACATCCATCTAAGCCCCAACGACTTCACAGAGAAGTTAGAGATCTCAACTGACGAATTGTTGGCTTATATCAAATACTCAAAGAACATGAAGGCCCCAGGTTTTGATAACATCTTGAACTTGGAGCCCAAGCAACTGAGCCTCCAGTTCTATAACCATCTGGCGATTGTTTTCAATCATTGCCTCCGACTTGGCTACTTCCCCACGTGTTGGAAGTCAGCCAAAGTCATCCCCATCCAAAAACCTGGGAAAGATCCTTCATGTTCCAAGAGCTATAGGCCCATCAGCCTTCTCTCAGGATTATCCAAGCTATTTGAGAAAGTGATCTACCGTCGGCTTCTTTCATCTGCCGACGAGCTGAACATCTTGCTCGACGAACAATTTGGCTTCCGACGTGGTCGGTCGACAATTCACCAACTTAACCGAGTTATTAACATCCTCAGACGGAACAAGTCTGTTTCGAAATCATCTGCCATGGCACTTCTCGACATCGAGAAGGCCTTTGATAACGTGTGGCATGATGGCTTGGTGTACAAGCTGCATTGATACAATCTTCCCATCTTCCTGGTGAAGATAATTAAAAAGTATATGTCGGACAGAACATTCCGTGTTTCGCTGCAAGGTGCAATATCCGATGCACAGGAGATTTCCGCCGGTGTTCCGCAGGGAAGTATACTAGGTCCACTTCTGTTCAACCTATTCACCCCGCTCCCTGAAAATTGATCTCTGTCGTTGTTCGCCGATGATACCGCAGTCGTCCACAATGGTAGGGTAATAAGAGCGCTTACAGCGAAACTGCAGCGAAGCCTGAAGGTTCTGTCAGAATACTTCACCGATTGGAAGATCTGTATCAATGCGGCGAAGACCCAGGTCATCCTATTTCTACACTCCAACTCTCCCAAACTTGTTCCACCTGAGGATTGTAAAATAAGCCTAAACAACAGAACGGTGGAATGGGCCAAATCAGCTGTCTATCTTAGCGTTACAATAGACAGCAAGCTTATCTTCAGGGAACAGGTTGACAAAACTGTCACAAAGTGTAGCGTTCTGTTGAAGCTAATGTACCCATTGATCAACAGAAGGTCTACATTATCCCTGAAAAACAAGCTTGCTGTCTACAAGCAAATCATACTTGTAGGATTCCAGGTCTGGCGAAACCTATCGCCGCACTCTCGAACTTAAACCACAACTTTACGATCTGCTGCCCAGAATCGTCTTCGTCCTGGTCGAGGTATTTCAGCTCGCCGATTGCGCCATTCACTACACCATCTTCGACATCATTTTCATTACTCGGTTAGCTCATAAGATATTAATAAAACGAACTCTTTAATTAGGCAAAATGTTTTGTTGGCCTTGAAAAGGGCGGGTTTTATTAATTGTTGGGGGAACGCGATCGAAATTTGTTTCTCAGTCTGAAATGGCCTGAGGCTGGTCGTGGCAGCCTGGTCTGGCCTGAATATTTGACAGGAATCCACAATGGGTACTGCCATTGTCAGCTGCTCTTTGTGCCAGCTGCTGCTGGGTACCCAGAGCTGCTGCTGCCACAGCTGGGTACTGCCTAGCCGAGTGCTGCCTAGCGGGATATTGCCACCACCAACTTCTGTTTGCTGATTGGTAAATACGCTCCACGTATCACGTGATGTGGTATTTTGGCGCGAGTGTGATATTCTTCATTTCGCGCTCATTTCTTCTACTGATGATTCATATCGAAATGAATATGAAAACAATTTATATGTATATATGATAATTAATATGTATATAATTTTATTAAATATTCTAATAATAATAAGAATTATTGTTATTATTTTAATAATAATAAAAATTATTATTAGAAGAGTTTAAATCAGTTAAGATATTATCTTTCAAATGTCTTTACACATAGCTAGAATATCATGAGAATTTAATTTATTTCTTCTATATTCTGTTTCTTCTCTACAATCAATTAAACAAACTCTTTAGTTGGGAAAATTGTGTTGAAAAGCACCCATTTTATTAATTGTTGGGGAGAGGGGGGGGGGGGTCTTCTCGAGTAGCAAGATGGCCTGAATTTTCTCCGGCCTCTTGGAGTAACGTCATGTTGAAGTAACGCCATGTAGTGAAAATGTCGATTAGCTCAAGATAAAATATTAATTTAACAAACTCTCTTATTGGGAAAATTGTTTTGGTCGCCCAGAAAGAACAGGTTGTATTAATTATCGGGGGGAACATAGGGATCAAATTGGCTTCTCGGTCTTCTCAAGTAGCAGGGTGGCCTGAATGATTGGCGGGTAATCACCCTGTGAAATTGTCAGAACAGAGAAAATCGGGATTTACATTTAGACAAGCAGCACCAGCTTTATCCACTCTTGAAGTAACGCGAAGTAACATTACAACCATGCGTTCTAATGAAAATGTCGATTATCTTATGATAAAATAATATTTTAACAAACTCTTTAATTGGTAACATTGTTTTGTTCGCCCTGAAAATGACGGATTTTTATTTAAATGTCGCGGGGCAACATGGTACACGTTCGAAATGTGCTTCTCGGTCTTCTCAAGTACCAAGATGGCCTGATTATTCTACGGGCTCTTGAAGTAACACCATGTTAAAGTAACGCCATGTAGTGAAAATGTCGATTTGCATATTGTTTTGGTCGCCCTGAAACGAACGGGTTGTATTAATTGTCGGGGGAATATGGTATGCGATCAAATTTGCTTCTCGGTCTTCTCAAGTAGCAGGATGGCCTGAATAATTGGTAGGAAACCACCCTAAGAAATTGTCAGAACAGAGAAAATCAGGATATAGATAGACGCGGCTCGGCCATTTTATCTGGGCTCTTCAAGCTACGCCATGTTGAGACGGTGCGTTGTAATGCTATTTTCATTACTCGATTACCTTATAAGATATTAATAAAACAAACTCTTTAATTTGGCGCCCTAAAAAGGGTTTCATCAATTGTCGGGGGAACGCGGTCGAATATGTGAACTATACTTTATATTTCCATGTGTATATATGTGAACTATACTTTAAATTTCCACCCTCTTTCCCATCTGTAATTTGTAATTCCTATTAACCTCGAGACGGCCGCGAGTAATCGGTTTTATCCCCCTAACTTTAGTTTTAAGATAAATGATGTATAAAAAACATGAAAATTTGGCTCTGTAAAGTTGATTCAATTGAGCCTGTACAAATAAATGATTAATTAAAAAAAATTCACGACCAACTGGGCACTGCTGGGTACCGACCGCCAGTTGCTGCTGCCACGACCAGCTGGGCATTGCTGGGTACCGCCGGCTACTGCTGCCCGTCTAGGTACCGAGCGATGCTGCTGGGTGCTGCATCGCCACCGGGTGCCATCGCCCACCGGGTGCCATCGCCCACCGGGACATCCGCGCAGCTCCAATGCTGCCGAACGAATGAGGCATATTTGTTCGGAAATGTGTCTTTTATCATGGCATCGGGTACCATTGCATGAACAAAAGGGGGTATCAACTAAAGCAATGTGAATCAAAATCATTAAAAGGGGAGGGGAATCAGATTCGCCAAACACTAGCGTGAAACAGAATCTACCTCTCGAGAACAAAGAATAAGAAGAAGAAGACGATGGGAGACGTCTCTTGCTTAGATTTGAAAACTGTGCTAGGAAATTTGGTTAATTTACTCTACGAATCGAAATTATAAGACATCACCTTACACTAACGTTATTTTTAATAAGTTAATGTTGAAAATCAATTAACTTGATTACTAAAACTCATACGTAGAATTATTTCCAATCGATTGGTGCAAACGATATGAAAATCGTTTATGCAATGACTTAGTTATTATCGCTCAAAATCTCCAAAACGACCCGTAACGAAAATTTTAGAACGGCGCCCCAGTATAGAAATGAAAGACGTAGTCCTACGTCAAAAAAAGAATTTCTTTCGAACACGATACCGACCTGTAGGTTCAAGACGATACGTTAACACCACTAAAACACCACTAATATATATAAATCGATGTGTCCCTTTTATAGGGGACACGGAGAACGGATGAATTGTGTCGTGCGCACCACATCATAACAATAGTAAATAGATACGGCACGCCGACAGTGATGTTCCACACTGCCCACTTGAGCTGCAATAATTGCATGAGGCTGTTTGCCTGCTACTCGGATAAAAATAACCATACAATTACAATACATTAATATAAAATAACATTAAAATCTATTTCCGACCATGAATCTTATTGTTCATGAATCAGATAAAGGAAAAATGCATATTTTCATTACAATAGATCTACAATTCATTCCATATGCTTGGATTTTCAACAATTGCGTTCAAATTTGTTCGGAAAATAATGATTTTTTCTATAGTTAAGATACATAACAACCCCCCTTTTCTATTGTCTCAGTTTACATTAGCATCTATTTTGGTAACAATAACTCCTATTGTCAGCTTATAGTTGTGAACAATAAGATTAATTGTACATACTATAGATTCTATGGTATGGTAACAATACATTCAATTGTAAATCTATGAGATTTGTTTATTCGGGTAGCCACTCTCAAATGGGTGAAAACGATGCCTACATCGATGATTGATGATTTCAAGAACTCATGTTAAAACTTTAGAACGGGCCGTAAGAATCCGGCCCAATTTATTTGTAAATTGTGTGCCTCAATGATGAAAAATAAAGTTTAAGTTTCATAAAATTGTTGCTTGCGTTTTTTCTTTGATTCGCTAGGAATGGTGAAATTTTACCCATTAATGGGTTTTTGATTCTTACCCAGTAGTTGGGTAAAATGGTAGTTTTTACAACAAGATTTTTTTCAGTGTATCTTTTCAGCAAATTTTGACAGTAAGGGTAAATTTGCTGATTATGGCTAGTATTTATTATTGTTGATGCTTTTTTACGTTTACAGAGGTTGATTTTACTTGAGAGCGAGCAGGATGCACTATATATAGCAAAAATATTGTGTGTAAAGGCTCCATCAAACTGCAGCGTCTTTTTGCCGCCGCGGCAGCGAAATCGCGGCGGAAAAATCGCCGCGGTGAGATTACATGGCGGCTTATGGGAGCGCACAAACCAACGCGATTAAAAAACGCATCGCGTCGGTTTGTGCACTCCCGTAAGCCGCCATGTAATCTCACCGCGGCGATTTTTCCGCCGCGATCTCGCTGCCGCGGCGGCAAAAAAAACGCTGCAGTTTGGTGGAGCCTTAAAGGTCCATTCCAATGTTTTGATCTTAGTTGCCAGCGAAAGTCTTCCGAAACATATTTATGTTGGCAAATTATAGCGAATTGTGCATCGTTCTAGTCTCTCATTTAACAACGTTAACTTATAAATAAACTTCCATGCTCTGCTCGAACGGAGATAATTGATAAAGGTGTGTGATAGTCAAGTCGCGTCGTTTTCTCGTCCGAGCTTGAATATTCCTGAGTTCATCTGACCTATCATGGCATCGACTTTGTAGTCTTGGTCTTATCTTGCTGCGGACACTTCGAGAACCTTGGCTCGGCTTGGATGGTGAAATAATATCGCTTTAGTCACCAATAGCGGAGCCGAGAATTTTATTAGGTGGGCCTCCGATGTAGGGGAACGAAATGGCCGTTTGTGTAAAAGTGAAATCTGCTAGCAGAAGCCTTGGTGGTTCAAGAGGTATGTTTCTACTTACAAGACATTAATTGCTCACTGTTCATACTATACCCGTATTTTTAGATTACTCGATTTATGATTTCGCGCATTCTACCAAAACGAAGGGCCGAGCACCTAAATCTAATGTCCTGGCTGTAGATGAGTCTTGCGATGTCGAAGACGCGCTGGAAGATGACATCGCTTCGTCCCATATTAGTTCTGGTAAAACTACGGATACCACCACAGAGGTGGAAGTCGTGTACAGCGACTATGTGATAGACATTTGGTACCTTATATCGGAGCATATCCGGCCGGAAGATGTCGGCCGATTTGCGCTCATCTGCCGTAAAACGGCTGAGGTGGTACAATCGGCAAAGTTCTGGTACCATCTCTATCGGAAATATTACGATCGTAACGTGGATTTACCACGGTGGCTTCAGCCGGACTGTATGCTAATATTGCGAGGATTACGGGCACGTGCTATTCGATCATTGTACTACACCTACCCACCGTTTGTTCAGCGACTTGCCGCGACAGCATTCACCGATCCACATCGGGTTGCAGGCCGGCAGCTTATCTTTTCCTGGTACACTAAGTGCAAAACTGGTTGGAACTATTACTTTAAGTTGAAGGCCCGACTGATTCCCGGAAGCCGGGCAGCCCGATCGGCCAGGATGCAGAGGTTGAAAACTTCGTTGGATTTCTTACAGGACACGTACATGAATCCGGAGGAAGGTTGTCAGATACTGATAATCACGACGGACACGCTTCATCTACTGCCGCATTACCATGAGCAGTTGATGGTGAAATCTTTGATCCAGACATTGGCGCAGGGTCTCACCAACTACAAGGTACGACTACAGATGGCCAACTACTGCCAGCGGATTGTGGATGAGATGGTGTTTGTACCGGTCCGGCGCGTTCGAGTACTGGACTGGTGGAATCCGGAGTATTACCAAGAGGATCCGACGATTGAGAAACAAGCGGCACCAGACCAAACCGAGAACGATGCGGACAATGTTTACTGGGATGATTAGCATGGGGAGGATGTTACCGAAGGTTGTTTTGTATTGAGAAATACACCATTGTTTTAAAATGCTTGATTCATTTGAACTTTTATATAATTTGGAAGATATCTATTAGTATTGATCGTAACAATTTTTAACAACATTTAAAACTACACTTAGAACAAACTACAATCTGTACTTAATCCCTATTTGCTACTGTTGTTGTACAGTTCAATTAAAATGTCCCGGCAATGTCTCCTTTGTACCTTCCCGGAAGGAGTCATCGGCAGTTCTTTGGTAAAGTACACTCCTCCTCGGAGTTGTTTGTAGCTTCCCAAGCTACTATTTATCGCTTGGTGAATGTCCTCCGAGTTGACCTCTATTCCCTGGCTCCTAACTATCAGCGCTGCCGGTAGATCGTTTCCGGGAACCGGTATTCCGACAACACATGCATTTAGCACTCCTGGGACGGATTGTATGACACCTTCCAGCTCACTGGGCGAAATCTGATAGTTGCCATATTTGATTATGTCCTTCTTGCGATCGACAATGTACAGCAAACCATCTTGGTCGAAATTTCCAATGTCACCCGTATGAAGCCAACCTTCTGCGTCTAGCATCTCTGCCGATGCGGCGTCATTTCCATAGTAGCCTAGGAACTTGTACTCCGGTTTCAGCAAAACCTCCCCTTCCTGCCCTATCTCCAACGCTTTCCCGTTCAGATCTACAATTTTTGCTTTTACCAAGGGCTTAAGGTATCCGGTGGATCCCCCTTTGTAGGTATCCTCATCGCTTAGCGTTGCTATTCCACCGACTTCAGACAAACCGTAGCCCACGAGACACTTGGCGTTGGGGATCAGCCTTTCCAAAGCATACTTGAGATCCGCGGACACGGCCGATCCTCCACTGTAAAGCACTCTAACACTGTCAAAGTTCGTCTGTGCTGCTTTAGGGTGCTTCAACAATTCTAGAGCTGGCGCCGGTGGGAAGAAAACCATGGTGACTCTGAATTTTTCGATGATATTCAATGCTAGAGCAGGACTGAATACGTCTCTTGTGATAATTCGCGTTGCCCCGATGGAGGTTCCAACCAGGAGGAAAAATAGTCCCGAAAGCCAGTAGAGGGAACTGAAGCACAGCATCACATCTGTGGAATAGTTCTCCGTCAGGGTGTTCACGTTGGCTATGCAGTTCGAGTGGGACAGACACACTCCTTTGGGTCGACCCGTCGTGCCGGAAGAGCACACGATTATAGCAACCCGTGTAGCCGCATCCGAAATGTGTTCCGGTCTGGAATGTGAAGTAATGAAACATAACTCGAACATCGTTTGGGAATTTAGTCATTTAGGAATCACCATTTAGTACGTCACGCTTTTTGGGAAAAGACATTTCTGGAAACTGACGATCCCTTCAAAAAATATTCAATGCCTCTACAAAATAAGTGACGATTGAATAGCGTGACGTGCTTAACGAACATCCCCTTTCCAGTACTTACACAAATTCATCTTCTTTCTCGGTTGCCACCAGCAGCTCATCCACATGTTTGCAGCCTTCAATCTTACCGGTTCCAAAAATGAACACAACCGGATCGAGCTCGACCATTTCAAGGGCAATCTTCATCTCGGGCCACGTCTCCTGATCACAGAACACCACCTGTGATCGAACGGTCTGCAGCATGTGGCTCAGATCGTCGCGTTTGAACGAGGCATCCAAAGTATTGACGGGGATCCCTAGTGCAAAACAGGCGAACAGGACTGGTGCAACTGATTCCCCATTTCGCACAGCCATGGTTATTGTATTGTCCCGGGAGTAGCCCATCCGAATGAGGTTCTGTGCCACGCGGATCGTTCGGAGGCGAATCTCCGCATAGGTCAGTTGAGCACCGGTGTCCGCACTGATTTGAGCTAGCTGCTGCGGATTCCGGTTCATGATGGATAGCATGAATGCACCCAACGATTGATTGGGATTGTAGAGTGGTGGAGTTTCGGTACCGCTCCACGTCTTGGTGGGCGGATCGTAGAATGTGAAGATGTTGCGGGGGGAACGCATGGTTCTGGATTGGCTGCAATCAGAAAGGAGCATTAAAAGTAAGAAGATTAATTAAATATCAAGTTGATTTGTGATCGGTAAAGGGATTACCAAATGCAAGTGGAGCTACCATGGGTACGTAGTAAAGGTCATATATACAATTGATCTAAATCTGGTGGCGAAGGGGTAAGGGAAACTCCAATGGGAATGTGAAAACTTCATCAGGATTGCATCTTCAATCTGGTTAAGTGTTGATCTGAACCTTCGCGGAATGATTTATTCGAGACAAATGATCGCCGCAGTTTAAGTCCCGTTAAATAATAATAATGAAGAAGAAGAAGAAATGCTTCATTTTTCCGAGTGCGAGCGGAACGCGTACGGATGTGTTTTATGGCACGATCAAGTGCAAGTCATTTACGCTTTTGGACGTTGTCAAGCAGACGAAAAATTGACAGAGAAGGTACAGAGAACAGACATCCAAGCTTGAGTGCCCTTCGTGTGTAAATTTCTGAAACTGCCATTTTAAAATTTCAGCTCGTTGCCGCTAGTTATGTTGAATCGTATGTTGATGACGCCACTTGCCCGCCTCGAGATTTGATATGCTGTCAATTTTAGTTTGGTGAAGCCTAGACTAGGCGGCGTTGTTTTTCCAACGGTTTGCTTTTAAAAATTTATACAGTAAATTGGAAAACGCGCTATTAGAAAGAACTTACAGTTGCGGTAATGCTTCTGTCGTCGGGAAATCAATGGAGATCCTTGTAGGTGAAACTGAGTCTACGATAACTGAGCCAGTTAAATGGAATGTAGCATTACAGTGGATTCCCAGTCACACACATTTTTACCTCATATGCTAATGCTTATTGGTTAGCTTGGTAAGCATGGTACTTTAACAAAAATTTAAGTAATTATAACGTAAGGCTGCTGAATAGACTGGGTATGACTGGGTATGATTGGTCTATATTTTGGAAAGCAAAAATGAAATTAGTTGATGATGAAATGTGTGAAATCTGTAATAAACCCGAAAATGGAGAGCATTTAGTGTTGCATTGTGTAAAGTTCGGAATGACTCGTGCAAAATACTCATTTCATTGTAGATTTCGTAGTTTAATTGAATTGTTCAAAAGTAAAAATCTAGATACTTTGCTGGATGTATGTAACTTTCTAAAAGAAATCATATGGACATTTAATGATTTTAATTACTGTGGTTCGGCCGTTGTGGCAAGTTGTCGTGGGAGGAAACGAAGGAGCTTTGTATTAATGGTGAAACCTTAGTACAACTCTCGCAAAAAAAAAACCACAGGGCATTATGGTCTTTACCACTTTGCCCTTAAATGAACTGTCGCTAACAGTTCCAGAGAAGAATATGAAGAGGCAGGTGGCCAGGGATGCCATATTCACAGACATGTCTGTAAATTTGCAGACTTTTCATTTTTATTGCAGACTTTTCTAACGATGCAGACATTTAACAGACATTTTATTTATGTTGAAGACTTTTACAGACATGTGAAATATATTTTAAATTTCATATAAAGGTATTCTCTGAACTTCGGATTTAAAACGTACCAGGATCTGAACAGTATTGTAGATACGGTAAGCAGCTTTGTTGAAATTTTTTTTTTAAATATCGTAGGTATCATTTAAAGTAGAAATCCTTGAAGAAACGAAAGTGGGCCACTTGGAGACACAATGGTCCCGGAGATAAGTATCGTAGAGGCCCTTTCTGAGGGTAACATGGAGTTCTTACTTATGGAAGTGTTCAATCCCACGCGTGTTCAATTTCATGTGAAAAATTACCCAGGGCAACCCAAAAAAATTATTGTCAAAGCGTTGGTAATATTGGTCAAACGAAAGTCAAGTGTCACAACAATACAAATCATATTTGAGAAATTTACCGTAAAAAGGGATTACTGAGTTTGTTGTTCTAAGTTGTTGCCACTCGGAGGACAGAACAACAGTAAAAGTTCTGAGCTATTGAAATAAATCTTAAAACTCTGAAATTTCCAAAGTACTACTAAATGCATCATTTCAATACATTTGTACTAGGGATGAGATATATCTTTGAATTAGTCCTGGATTTCTAGAAGTATAGAAAGAAAAGACCCACAATTTAGGGTACATCCGGGAAAGTTTAGAAGACGGCTTACCAGAGCTTCGGGAAGATAATTCCCGAGGAAGAGAAAGAATACTTCTCCGATGGTCAGGTAGAAACTTCTCAGAAGTATTGGGAGCAAGCAGTTCAAGCAAGAAGAACCTTCAAAAATTTAAGACCGAATATTACCGAAGTTCAAGAGCATACTCACCAATACTTCAGGACAGAATTTCCCCAAGAAACAGGACAGGGCTTATCAGAGCTTCAGGACGAAGTGGAGAGAAGAGGACTTCTTTGAAGTTAGGAACTTTTCAGAGGTTTTGGAGTTCTTCCCAGAAATTCAAGATTGAACTTCCCAGAAGTTTAGAAAAAAAAACTGTCCCAAAATTTAGACGGGAACTAACCACGAAGGGCAATACCTTTAATTTCTCAAAATATCCGGGGAAAAAACCCTCAGATTTCGCATAGAGGAGAACATTTCAAAATTTCAGAATAAAGATATCTCAAACTTTTTTAGAGCGAATAGAATGAATCTTTCCAGGAGCATTGGAGGTACTTCTTTCTAATTTGAGCACGAATTTCCCAATAGTTCCGGATCAAGCTTCCTCAAAGCTCTGGAGAAAACTTCCTAAAAGTTCAGAAGTCCAGGAAGACACTTCAAGAACAAATTTAAGGGAATTTTCCTAGAAATTTTGGAGACGGCTTTCCCAAAGTTTCAATAAAAGCTTCCTCGCAGTTCAGGATGGGGCCAATCGGAAGTTTGGAAAGAATTAGCTCAAGAAAAAACTCCCCAGAATTTCAGAAAGAAACTTACCAGAGAGGGCACTACCTGTAGGATCAAGAAAGAATTTTCTAAAAAAATCAGTAAAGAACTCCTCAGAAGTTCACAAGAGGACTTCTCAGAAGTTTCGAAGAGACCAAAAGTTTAGTTGAAACCACCCAGAAGTGCTAGAGAGCTTCCTTGATGTTTCGAATCGAACATTCCAGCATTTCAGAATGAGAACTTCTCAAAGTTCAGAAACTCCCAGAAGTTCAGGTAGATATTTTTGATAAAATCAGGAAGAAACTTTCCAGAAGTAAAGGGAGAGCTTTTTAGTAGTTCAAGCAGGAACTTCTCAGAAATTCAGGAAAAACATCCCCAAAGTTCAGGAGAATACTCCCCTGAAGTTCAGGAGAGATTATCTCGGAAGTTCAGAAAAGAACTTCTCATAAGTTCAGGAAGAAATTTCTTGCAACTTTAATAAGATTTTCCAAGAAATTCTGGAGAGTATTTTTCCAAAGTTTTGCGGAAACTTATCAGAAGTTTAGAAAGTAACTATATGCACTTCAAACTCACCAAATGTTTCTGGAGGGTAAGGTTGGGTGTTTAAATGTGAATGTCGGAGAAAATAAGAAGTGACTGCCAAGAAGTGTATGAGGAATTTTGTCTGAAGCTCAGGAGGAAACATGCAATCGAAGTCCATACAATCCAAGAAAAAAATGCAGAAACGTTTACATAATCACACCTATAGCGAAAATGACATAACTCGCTCTATATTACGTCTTTTCGTTGAAAGAAGTCTAATTTTGTAAAAAAAACAGACTTTTATAATGTAGATGTTCGCTCATCACCATGAGGCACCAAGAGTGAACATTAATGTTTTTGGCTAGAATGAAAGATGTGAAGAGAAAGTGTTGAAAGTTCCGTAAGAGTGCGGCAGGTAGGAAATCTAATAGATGTTTTTTTGAAAATTGAGCGAAAGGGCATGTATCCAATGGTACTCGAACCATGGACCATGCCGCACTCTGACGGAACTTTCAACACTTTCTCTTCACATCTTTCATTTTAGCCAAAAACATTAATTCTCACCCTTGGTGCCTCATGGTGATGAGTGAACATCTCCTTCTACATCATAATCGTTACTCCTCGCACGGAGAATAAATAACATAACAATTAATGTATGTGAGACTTTTATAGACATTGCCAGACATTTCAATTTTTTATCACAGATATTTGAAAAAAATATCTGGCATCCCTACAGGTGTCTTAAAGTATGCACTGGTCAGGCGAGAAAACTGTTGAATATGAAGGCGTTGATCGATGGCATTGGCTCGTATTGAAAAACGTCTACAACGCGATGAAGGCAGAAGGAATGTCCCTGAACGTGTATTCTGTTGAATGTGGAGCTTCCGTTGCGTTATTGTACCAATGCTGTAAGCACGGCAACTTATATCCATATCGACTTCTTACCGCAGCACTCGAGATGACACTGTACGAGGCATGGTGGAGCGAGAAACCGGACTCAACGGCGCAGAAAATGACGTTTGTGGGATATTCGACGCAGCAGAGAGCATACCAATTTCTGGACTTCACAGGAAGACAGGAGACAGGAAGTATCGTTAACAGCAGGGATGCAAGGTTCTTAACGACAACCATCAGCTATCAGGATGAAGCGTCAGGCAATGGAAATAGCATAGAATGCCCTGTAGGTAGGGATGCTATTCCCAAAACTAATAATTTTCCTTTCGTTGCAAGGGCCGTTCTCAGTGAGCCAGCGGAACTTCAGGAGGTACGATTGATTCGTTTACCGATTACGATTCCACGCGCTATGAATCGAACGATAAAGATGAACGTCCCCGTAACGCAACGATTGGAGCAACTGAACCGAGGACCTCAAACCGGACAACGAAAGGAATACCACTTTCGAGATTTTGGCCAGGTTGCCATTCAGCGGACCGCTGAGGTACGTACCGGCTCGAAGGCTCTGAGTGGTTCTGAGCGAGACCAGTGGAAGAAAGCCATGGACGAGGAGTTTGCCTCATTGCAGGAAAACAACGCCTGAAAGATTGTTCAATTGCCCACCAAACGGAAGCCAGTGTGATGCCGGTGGATATTCAAAAAGAAGCTGAATGAACATGGACATGTAGCGAGATACAAGGCGCGCCTCGTTGCACAGGTCTTCAGTCAGAAGTTTGGCACTGACTATGACGAAGTCTACGCACCTGTAGCCAAACACACGACATTCCGGTCATTTTTGGCGGTAGTTGCCCGGCGAATGATGGACGTGGAGCACGTTGACATTAAGTCAGCATCTCTGTATGGAAAAATCAGCGAAACGATCTTCATGCAGTAGAGAAGGAAGAGTTTGTACGGACTCAAGCAAGCCGGACTTGTCTGGAATAAAACCATCACTGACGATGATGGTTTATCATGGAATAGGTTTATGGAATAAAACCATCACCGACGTCCTGATGAAGCTAGGATACAAACAAGCAGAGGCGATGACGAGGAGTTTTCGTTTATTTTACTCTACGTCGACGACATGTTGATTGTCACCAATGGGAACGTCGAATACTAACGAGGTTGCTTTTTCCTGCGGGAAAAATTCGAAATTCCCTGCCTTGGCGATGTGAGAAACTACCTCGTTATCCAGGTGGTACGGACTGCGGAAGGAAATTTTCTGCTGTTGCAAGAGAGCTGCATCAAGAGAATTGTGGCTAGATTCGGCATGGAGCAAGCGAAGGCTTTACCAATACCGATGGATCCTGGTTACCCCAACATCAAGCAAATGGAAAAGGAAGTTATGTCGCCAAACGAGAAGTCCATAGTCTCGTTGGTGCTTTGCTTTATGTGGCCGTTTGTACAATACCAGACTTGGCTATAACAGCGTCTATTCTCGGGCGCAGAGTAAGTAAGCGGATGGAAGCCGACTGGAAGGAAGCAAAGCGAGCACTGCGGTACTTGAAGAGTACTGCCAGCTTGCGATTGAGACTAGGAGGAGAAGGAAACCTTGAAGGCTATGCAGATGTGGATTGGGCTGGAGATTGGACTGATCGGAAATCGAATTCCGGATTTGTGTTCAAACTTGGAGGAGGAACGCTCAGCTGGACATCACGGAAGCAGGATTGCGTTACGCTTTCATCAACCAAAGCGGAGTATGTAGCTATGGCAGCATCAACCAAGGATCATCAAACTGATGCGAGACCTTTTCGAGGATATCCAGTACCCGGTTCTCATCCAGGAGGACAATCAAAGTTGTATCAACATGCGAAACGAAACGAAGGCGATGCCCGGCGAACCAAGCTTATCGACACCAGGTACAACTTTGTCCGGGAATGAGGGAATCGGAAGAAATTCTCGAGTCCTGTGCATTTGGTACTGTCCAATACAATTCATGGAAGCAGATGTCCTTACTAAGCGGCAACCACGAGTAAAGCTGGAAAGATTACGAACATCAATTGGCCTGCAAAGGATCGTGATTGAGGAGGAGTGTTGAGAAGCCGTAGTCGAAGCAACACGACCGCCCTAAACTAAAGCATGCCATGATATTGTTAGTCGGTAAGAGTTTGAAGAAATAAATTTAGTACTTGGTTGACTATTGAGTCACCTAGTCACCTTTACTTATACAACCTCCAAGACTCCCTTGTTCTGCGCCATGTGTTTTTTTTCGGCATTTTTCCAGGATTTTCGCTCATAATTTTATGCGGAAATTTGCATCATCTTATCCCTAACTGTTCCGATATTGCGTGGGAGTGAAAGGCGTGACTCAAGGTTACAAATTAGAATGAACTTTGATGTCTTCTAACTTTACCGCAGACAGACATTCAAGCTCGGACAAAAAAAAAAACAAATTTTGTGTGTAAAATTTGAAATCAAATTACGTTGGATGAGTCCAGAAGCTTCGCCTAGTCAACGTATTGCTACATTACACTTGGTAGTTTTACTGGCAACCTAGTTTTCCCTGGCTAGTATGCAGTTCCAAAGTAATTGTTGGCACGAACCAACCTGAATGTGTTTCCGAAATTATAACTCCGAATAAAACGCGAAGGCGTAGTTGGTAGATGAAGTTATAATTTTCCTGAGAAGGTAGTGAAAATACAATGTTAGGTTAAATAGGTTTAGGTGTATAATTTATATGCTTACGTTTAGTCCTCAACGTGTTTGTGTGTGCTAAAATCCAACTAATAGATGCATATCGTGGCTACAATCTGTATTATATACTTTTAGCTAATTAATAGTTCAATTATTCAAACAATAGAACGCTTACCGTAGAAGTCAATAGACGTTTTAAGATTGTAATTTCAACTTAGGTTAGGATTACGGTGTTCAGGAGTATAGGCTAGTTTAAGTATAGGTTTAATTAGTTATATTTAATATTTTAGATTTCAATTAATTACCTAGTGTGTAAGGCGTAGTTTATAAGAAATTCAACTGTACTATACTTCTATAACTAAACTCTAATTTAGACCTGCTTCTATGCTCGCTTCCTTTTGTATAGTACTTATTATCTACTGCCTATAAACGAGCATTCAACTCGCAGTTGTTGATAGCTATTGTTATCAGGTTCTTTTCAGCTCCAATAGTGTTCGTCAGGGATAAGGTGGCGACATTCAAGGTGCGCGTTGGCAGTGAGGGGTCTGCCAACAGTAATGTGCATTAGGATAGGATGCAAATGATCAAGAAATGCTTTTACGGTCTGAATTACTTATCTTGCACACACGTAATTAAAGGGTGTCCACGATGAAATTGCCACACTATGAAATTGCTCTAACTTTTTAACCGTTGGGTAGAATTTAATGGAAATTTGGGTGGATTTAGCTCATAGTGCATTATTTACATCCTGCAAGTTCTGCAAGTATTTACATCATAAAGTCCTGTGATCAAAACTCGCGGAAATGGAGTCGAAAGAACATTTCGTGCGTGATAAAATCTTGCGCATTCATCACGAGAACAAGGATCTCTCGCATCGTTCGAGGAACGGTTGATCACCGATCGGAAGCCCAGAAGTGAAGGAAAAAGTATTCCGTACAACACCAAAAATCACAACCGCGTAGTTGGGGCCTTCAACCGAAATCCGAACGCCTCCGTTCGGGATGTGGCTAAGAAGCTGCACCTAAGCCGAAGTTTTGTCCAGAAGGCCAAAACTAAGGCTGGGCTTCGAACGTTCAAGGTACAAAAGGCCCCTAATCGCAACGAGAAGCAGAACAAGTCCGCCAAAACCCGTGCCAGGAAGTTGTACCTCAATATGCTGACGAAAGTTGAATGCTGCATCATGGACGACGAAACATATGTGAAGGCCGACTTCAAACAGATCCCCGACAACCTGTTTTTCACGGCCAATGATAAGTTCAGCGTTCCGGAGCATGTCCGCACTCAGAAGATGTCCAAATTTGCGAAGAAATTCCTGGTTTGGCAAGCCATCTGCACGTGCGGGAAGCGGAGTGCACCTTTCGTGACCCAGGACACGATGAACGGACAGGTGTACATAAAAGAGTGCCTCCAGAAGCGGCTGCTTCCTCTCCTGAAGGCCCACAACGTCCCAACAATCTTCTGGCCGGATTTGGCCTCATGCCACTACTCCAAGGACGTGCTGAAGTGGTATGCGGACAATAAGGTCAATTTCGTGCCGAAAATGTTCAACCCTCCCAACACTCCGGAGCTCCGCCCCATCGAGAAGTACTGGGCGATTATGAAGCAGAACCTTCTTAAACGACCTAAGGTAGTGAAGACAGTCGAGGAACTGAAGAAAGTATGGGTTTACATGCAAAAAACGGTTGATTCACAGGTTGTGCAGAATCTTATGGCCGGGGTTAAGGCCAAGGTGCGGGCATTTGCGTATGGACTGTAAATAAAATACGAGTAAAATGGTAAAATGAAGTTTAATAGTTATTTCTCAATCCCTGACAATTTGATGGCAATCGGATGAAAACTCGAATTTTGCGAATCAATTTGTGGCAATTTCATCTTGGACACCCTTTACTGTGCCTTGCATGCAGCTGAAAAGAAGGGTAAACTTCGTAATCTAAATGGGGCTGTCACTTTTCCTTGCGGAATAATATTCCGTTCGATTTTTTTAATTCCTTTATTATCGAGATTTTCAGCCCTGGGCTGGTTCATCTCCCTTAGTAGTCATTCAAAAACCTTTTCGGATATTTTCGTAACTTGTCCGGGGGTGAGATTTGAACTCGTGTCTTTGGCGTGAGAGGTATAGACAGAAAACCTATATATATATAGGAAAACTGTCAAATTCACGCTAACGCATCCGCAACGTATCAATTGTGGGCCAGCCATTAGCATGACTGGTAAAGTGTGGTAAGCTGATAATCCGGGGATATTGAAAACTTGCCCGAAGCACAGTATAATAACAAATATGTTGCAATTGATATATCCAAATAAGGTTAGGTATCGAAAATCTCGACAATTGAAATGTATAGTTACTAGGATGGTTCTAATTATCGTTTCAGCTACACCCCACTCAGGCTATTGCAAATCCGATCCTGAACTTCTGAATTACCGCCCAAGCACAATGATAATGTAAACGGAACGGAAAACCGCAATTTTGACAGTTGCTGCAAATTACTTCGATATGTCCAATTAGAATCGGCTTGGATCTAACCTGTTGTCTTTCCGTCAAGCAGGCATATTCAGATCGAGCTTTGCCGTTTGCCGTTGCCGTTATCATTGTGTTTGGGCCATTACTTTATCCTCGAACGCTTACAAATCAACGATCGATTATCCATCATCAGTCATATGGGAAAAAATTGCAACGGATCTATTAGCAAGCAACATCTTCGAAGCGAAAAATAACAACGATCTTCAAATCCATGGAAACGGCAAATAATCAATCCGTTTTTTTTCGACAATCACCATTAAAGTAAACACACTGTTAACTAGACCAAAATTATGAAGACCAACACACGATGTTGGAAATCTTCAAAATACAAACAGCTCAACGGGAACAACTTCACACTACACAATAGCGTTGAGTTGTTTACAGCTATGGTTTTGATTAATTTTTCATCTCCACTATATTTAGCTCAGTTTTCGGGTCAAAAACAAAAAAAACACAAACTATTCAGATTAGCCTGATAACCAATTCTGAAATGGGGATATTGCACAACGCACTTACGACAACTACGCGTGACTATGCGTATTTCTTTTTCAGAGAATCTACAGATCCATACAGCAACTTACCTTCTTGTAGATATTACACCGCAATTCGATCAAAACACACTGAAAATGATTGATTTTGCCCCTACCTCAAACTATTACGCACTGCGGATGTATGTATATATGTATGTATTTATCGCGGGAAGTCTTGCCGATCACTTCGAAGACACTTTGCAGAGTAACGATCGTCCCGGTGGGACAGGCGGTTTAAATGTGTCCCTTGCACGAGACATGGGCCGTTATCTCGTCACATCGGAAGACAACAGAATATGCTATCTCAGGGGGCTCCAAGCTGAACGGAGCACCGTGTTTTGGTTGTATGGTTTTAAATGGAATTTCCAATGTTAGAGTTTCAAATTTGTAATCAATATTGAAACATTAATATTGTCTAGGTTCTGCGGCATAGAGAAAGGATAAGGGATATTATTCCTAACATCTATTAATACTTTGGATTATGGCACAAAACTGAGTCGATTTGGTACTTTTGCACGAACTAGTCAACATTTGGCGAGCAAGTCAAATGCTCTATTTAAATTGATTTATCAGCCTCATTTAACTTGACTTGACTCAGAACTTCTTTGCCATTGAATTGCATATTTAGGCATCTAAAGCTTCATCAGATAAAATCCAAAGCTTATGAAGAACACATAAAGGGCAATTCGAGCAAATCCATCTCACCCAAAGGGAAGTTGTACGTAACAAGATATCAATACAAAACGATTAGATTTGGAGCAGAAACTTTCATCGATGACAATTACGCAGCGGCGAGTGCCGAATAATAGCTCGGTGACGAACTATCTTACCATATTCCATGATCGGCAAAGCACAACCTGAAAACCCCTGTTCTGGTTCAGAGGCAATATTCCCACTATTTGGGCTGATAACAAGGATGGGAGAAGATGACAGTGATTAAAATGAAACCACGATGAAGCTGAGATAAAAAAAAAATCTTCCACATTTTTGCACATTGTACTCTCTGATTATCCGGTATGTGGATTAGGGCAGATGGCTGTTGTTGCGGTGCGAACGGACGACGATGATAATGCAGAATTGTGTCTGGGCTCTAATTGTCCATGTAGGTAGTAGTGTTTATTGTTCTGTGGAAGGGAAAAAACTGCTGTTTGAGTTTTGAATTATCTACCTGTAATAGAAGAAGCTGTTTGAACTCTCCGACTTATGTTTCTTCCGAGCAAGAGATTTATATGAACTCCAAATCATATTCGTGGGTTAGAAATTCTAACCAATTTATTGCATCGCGAATAGTTTGACGGACTATCGTCTTCAAGGGAATTTCTTCTCAATAACTTGCATATAAGGAGTGTATCGAATATAAGCTATCCACATACGTTTGCGTTGTACGCATGTATTTGTGATGGTTTGTTATGCTCTGAACACTACATGCTGTGCGTTTGACTGTCAGATTTCTTCTGTTTACTTGTTTGTGCGGTTCAAATTCTGCGTTTTCAAAATGTCGCGTATTGAAAAGGAAGTGAAAATTAAGGTTCTGGACACATGGCTAAGTGAGAAGGGTATTACTATGCGAAAATTGGGGAAGCGGTTTGGAATTCATCATGCGAGTGTTAAAACCATCATTAATAAGTTTGGGGAACACTATTCTTTGGATGAGCTACCAGGAAGAGGCAGCAAACCCGGTTCTTCCAACCCGAAACTGGAGCAGAAAGTGGTATCTCTAATCATGAAGAACAAATCAATGTCAATACGTGATTTGGCCAAAAAAGCAGGAACGAATGTCGAAATGATCCAGCGTATCAAGAGGCGAAACCACCTGAAGACCTACAAGAAGCAGAAAATCTCGAAACAAAGTGCAGAACAGAAGAAGCGAGCAGCAACAAGGGCCCGCAAATTGTATTCGCGTCTTTTGCAGCGTCCGGATGCATGCGTTTTGATGGACGATGAGACCTATGTAAAGGAGGACTCAAAACCCTTCCAGGTTCACAATACTTTACTGCCGTCGTTGAGGAGGATGTGAGCGATGTGCACAGGTCGATTCAAGTGGAGAAATTCGGTCGAAAGGTACTGGCATGGCATGTTCCTGTGGTTTGAAGTCAACCATTTTTTACACTACTGGAACTATAAATAGTACACCTCCACTGTTTTGGCCGGATTTAGCGTCGGCTCACTATGCCAAAACCACTCTCAATTGGCTTGCGGAAAAGGGTATAGATTTCGTTGAGAAAAATATCAATCCACCAAATTGCCCTCAGCTTCGAGCCATCGAACGTTACTGGGCAATCTGAAGAGGGTCTTCAGAAGACTGGTAAGGCAGCTGAAAACATGCAGGAGTTCAAAAAAAAAAAAATTGGGCTCAAGCGTCCAAAAAATGCGATGCAACACTTGTCCGGAACTTGATGAAGAGCATTCGATCCAAAGTTCGTAAATTCGTGAAGGAATAACTTAAATTTCATCCGGTCTTCATTATGTTCAAGTTTAACCTCGTACAATAAAGGATCAATTTTTTGTATGAATAAAATATCGGTTTTCAACATAATTTGAAAGAAAGTTTGTGGATAGCTTATTTTAGATACAGTCCTTATACTTAGTGGAATTTCAGAACCACGGCTCCAAACATTCTTATTTGTGTTTGATTTGGTGTTCAGATGATTTGAGCACTAAATAATATTTTGACCAACGGATAAGGCGATTAAACGCCGAATAAACATGTAATATAGTAAACAATATAAGCCAGTACTCAGGTTTCCATTTTTGTATTGACTGAACATTTTTTCGCCATATGGATGTTTGAACTAAAACATCAACTGGCTTTGTGATATTAATATTATTAAATATTATGGAGTCATTGCAAGACTGTATCGAAAAAAAATTAGACTGAAAATAATATTTGTATTTGAAATAATTTATCTGACAATGAACACGCTACTTTAGGACTACCCATTGGCTGAGTCGATTACAATCATTCGAGTAGTATGGTTGATAAAAAAATGAGTAAACTGGGTTTTCTCGGATGAGTGGAATTTGCACAGATTTGGGTAAATGATTATGATAGAAATTTTCATAAAGTTCAATATGACGCACTGCAAACAGGATATTTTTGCGCAGTGACCTCAAGTTAATTTATAAATAAATAAATGAAATGTAGCAGCTACGGAGATGCCTCGACGGCAAAGCTAACAGATGCTTATTGGTAAGTTTTATCATGTTCTTATTTTTTTTAAATATTTCACGTCAGTATGTATGTTTAATATTTCAGGCATGTACGATTACTCACAAAGCCCAACAGTAGATTTGCTTTTGATGTGATCGCAGAACGGTGTAGTGCAAAAGTCATTTTTGAAGCTAGTTGTACACAACTTTAAATCACATGCATAAAGGCCGTTTAAACTGAAATCCGGACTAAGTATTTATCCTATTGCTTAGTCAAATCACTACGAAATGGAATGAAACTTGTTATGTACATGACCAACGCGCCGTTGCGCTCCTCATTGTAGCTGGGCCTTGAGGCTGATGATATCAATCTATCATTCAAAGTTCAAACATACCTAGATCGTAACACAAAGCACGTTCCTACGTTGTAGAACTCCGGATTTGTAAGAAAACGGTCATGATACACAACCGTCTATCTTCGCCCGCAGCTCACGGTCCGTAAGGTAGGCTTCTAACCAAGATACCTAGGTCAATTTCACCGATTCCCTGCCTCCATACTCGTAATGCTCTTCGACGTAAAACTCAACAAGTGGATGGTAAGATCGAGAATGCGATCGAGGTGATTAAGCACTAGATTCTTCATCGGGACATCGGGAGTTGAGAACCATTACATTGCAACATTGATGATCTATTAAACTCTAACGATCTATTAATCTCTATATATATATATATATATATATATATATATATATATATATAAA
>JASCZW010009634.1:0-41223 GCA_034211315.2 Aedes japonicus | reverse complement strand
AATTGCATCGAACAAATTTCAGCCGTAAAATTCAACAACTCAACGCGTAGTTGATGACAACCACCTTCCCAGTTCCAACGTTGGTAATTTGCATTCGCTTGTATTTGTGCCCCTTTCCGCCAACTGATCTAACAATAGTGATTAACTTAAAAACCATACGTTCACGCTCACCCCGCACACTCGACACCAGTGCCATTAATCAATGCAACAATTTGCAGCAAAACCGCACTATTTGACACCACCGCCGGCCGTCACCACCTAGATCCAACGCCTACTGCTCATTGTTGGTCGCCAACGGTTGGCGACACTTGTGCTGTCTGTTCGCTGGAAAAACTAACCTCAAAGTGCGCCCATATCGATCGGACCCAGAGAGCAAGCACCGAGAACCATTACATTGCCACCACAAGTCCGTCCGATGCTTTCTGGACCGCTTTTCAGTGTATTTCACTATGGAACGTGAAATGGTTGCTGAATGAACCTGCCGGCTGACATGCCACCTCCCTGTGGGGTGCGCGCGGTAAAAACCTGCTGATGCCTATTGTTTGCTCTGTGCGAACGCGTTTTGGTTTGGCTCCCATTGTGTTACCTGGTCAGGTCACCCGCATAGTATTTCCGCCTGTTCGCACGCGTTTGCAGCGCAGCAGGGCTTCGGATGAATGGATTCCCACGATGCAGGATAAACACCGGCCAATTTGTAGGTCAGTTGCCGATTCTAATCCATAAAAGTGGCTCCGGAAGGTCCTCGCTATTCTGGCCACCACTCGATTCGAAACGGTGGTGGTGTTCTGCCAATGAGTTTTCAATTACCTGTGCGTGTGAAAGTTATTGACCGCTCCCTTGATTACGGTCAGAAGTCTCCAGCTGCACGGGAGGGATTGTATTTTGCGCGATGGATGATGATATGAAAGTGTCGTTATTTACTCATTACAGTTGTTTGCTCGCAGTCGCCAATCATTTTTATTATTGTTTGCGTAATTAATTGTGGCTTTTCTACTGTTTGTGAGTAAACCGAACCGCTTTGTTTATTTACTTATCGATAATAATCGTTTAACGGTTATTTTTGTGGTGTTGATTTCCGTTCTTTTGACCCATTATTGCATTGGGCGTTTATTGTTTCAGCTGATGGATTCGTTCCAATGTTGTTAATCTGATGAGCAACTTTTCAATGCGGAGGTACTCTGTTTGCAGTGATGACATACGGGTGGCGAGTGGATTGGAAATCGATTTTCGGGCTGCTACAATTAATCTGTTTATAGATAGATAAACATATAGATAGATACTGTGAATTTGCAATTTTGATTATCGTTAAACGATTTAAAAATAAATTAAAGAAGTTTTATTTTCTACTTCATCTAGTGGCACATATTTTAAACGCAAGGTTCAGCGTACAATCACACGCTATCTCATGTTATTTGCCATTTTAAATGGAATTGGTCTTTTTGGGAGTCTGCAGAAATTTATTATTTTTTCGGTGTAGGGTTACTTACGAATAATGTTGAATCACACAAAATCGGTAGGCTGGTTCTGGTGGACGCAAAAAGTGAACCACTATAGGTTTCCTTTTTCAAATTAGAAAACTTACTAAAACTGGAAAGCCAATTTTTTTATTTTAACTTTGCTGCACTGTACACAGATAAAAAGAAACATTGAATTTTCTGCGTTATCTAATGCACATAAAGGTAATGCTAGATTTGACAGAAAATACTGGGATATATCGTGTAAATTAAAGCACGATATCGCCTAAATCGCGTCTATTGTATGAAAGAATTCAAAAAATTGCAAACAATATCGTTGTTTATGCTTGCTTTGTTTTAGAATTAAACGATCGGAAATTCTACGCGCCTGTTAAAATTCATTATTTTTTTCTGTGTAGATAGCATTATTCATTGAGATTTGTGTCATTGCGAAGGTAGGTAGAGGACAAAAATTGGCCATTATCGGATTCTCCATTGTTCCCCCATAATGTACTTTAGATTTATCACCCGTAGTTGATACAGAACAGAAATTGATTTTCATATCTTTCACGGCCCTGAATAGCTATAAAGAGGAAACAGAAGCAGTCTTATAACAGTAGATTTCACCCAATCATGGCCACCATAGATAATCGAAATGCTTTCCATCGTCTTTTTATATACAGAACTCAAGGTTAGCTAATGTTTTCCGTTGATGTTCATGACAAGCTCACAACGCTTAGTTATGTTTTTCCTTTAATACAATCGTGATTTATACGAAGATCAAGGAGTCGTTTGTTACAGTTTAACGTCTTTTCTGGTGCGGGGGCATAAACACATCATTTTGTTAGCCACAAACTATACAATAGATTTCTCTGCCGTCGTTAGTATCAGTAAGCAGTTTCATTAATACTATCGTTTTGCTGGTTGAAAATAAAACAAAACGGTTTCAACCTGAAACACTTTGACAGCTGATGTCTTGGTTGAAAACGTGGTTGAAAAGAGATCCTATACGTGTAGAGCAGCACACCAGTATTAGTGACATCTTACTTCGAGAAGTCTATTGACTTCTTTAGAATGGCAAAAGAAAGCCTTTAATTAAGAACTATGGATGTGCATCCAGGAATACACAGACAAAAATAATTATTTTTGCAAGTGCGTAAAATTTCCCTCGTTTAATTCCAACCCGAAGGATGCGTAAATAATGAAATTATTTGCAATCTTTCGTGTGCCATACAACAATTTTGACAATCTTTCATACAATTGGCTAGATTCAGGCGTTATAAGGCTTAAGTTTACATTAAATATCCCATTATTTTTGGCCAAATCCAGCTTTCCTTTATGTGCATTAGATAATGCATAAAATTCAATGTATCTTTTTATCTGTGTACTTATTTGAGCGGCAGTCGGGCATTAAGACTGTTTTGAAAATTAACTTATTATTTTTAATTATTTTTTCAAAAATTAACAAAAAATTATAAACAATTACATCTATTAATTCATGTCTTGCTCGCTTAATAAATATGGAGGAAAGCTATTTTTTTATAACTTATTCAATTGTTCAGGCTCGATCAAATCAACTTTACAGAGCCAAATTTTCATATTTATATATCATTTATCTTAAATCTAAAGTTAGGGATATAACCGATTACTCATGGCCCTCTTGTTGTTAAAGAAATAACAATTAACGGATGGGACGATATGTCAAAAACCTATAACTATACAAGTTTTTGGTTTGACTTGAACATGTTTAAAACGAAAAAACACACACAAACAGATAAAATAATAGTATTAAAGGGTACAGGTTAACCAAACTAATATCTAAGGCTAATGTTAGTTAAAAACACAAGTATGAGTTTCATATACTCCAGATCACGTACAGCCAAAATATTTTGTACCGGTACATTGGGTTATCTACTTCGAGCCCGAAGGGAATCATAAAGCTCAGATCTGACTCCATGATGCTCAGCACATTACCAAATAATGTGATCTGCGTCCTGGTAACCTTGTCCACAATCACAGAGAGTGCTGTCACTCAGCTCAACTCGGTGTAAGTGAGCGTTCAAAGAATAATGATCAGGCATGAGGCGAGACATTATTTTATAATAGCAAAAATATCCGCCTGGAAGACCGTTGGATAGATTTCCGTCGCCAATAAGATTTCTACCCCAGGTTTGAAGTTTCCTGCTTCCATTTTCGTTCCAATTTTTGAGCCATCTGTGAAAATTGTCTGGACCTCGGACTTCCCAATCTATACGTGATATCTCACATATGTTGAAAAGGATGTCATGAGTTTCACAGGTTTCATCCAGTCTCCATTCATAGACATCAAAGCTTTCAATTTGTAAATGCTCAGGTGACCAACTAAGTCACCTGACTTAGAGTGTTTTCAACCGTTTGAGTCTAAGCATAATCAAGCTGAAAAATGCATTTGGCCCTAAGTAACATTGGGAGAATCTCTTTGTGGAATTTTTTTTGCATTCCTACGACTATGTAAAAACGTGATCAAGTATTTTCAACACACAGAACGATAATATAAGGTGTAATTAAGGATCCAATACGATCTTATCCAAAAACATCAGCAAATCGTTTAATAGACAAACTATAGCCGAAAGAGAAAGTCGACGAAAAGAATCTCTCAATGTTACTTAATACCTAATGCATTGTTCAGCTTGTACTCTTTTCCGCTTCTAATTGCACGTAAAGGGTGTCCACGATGAAATTGCCACACTATGAAATTGCTCTAACTTTTTAACCGTTGGGTAGAATTTAATGAAAATTTGGGTGGATTTAGTTCATAGTGCATTATTTACATCCTGCAAGTTTTAAAGTCCTGTGATCAAAACTCGCGGAAATGGAGTCGAAAGAACAGCTCGTGCGTGATAAAATCTTGCGCATTCATCACGAGAACAAGGATCTCTCGCATCGTTCCATCGCTAAAACGTTGGGAATCGCGAATTCCACGGTGTCGCGAGTGATTAAGCGGTTCGAGGAACGGTTGACCACCGATCGGAAGCCCAGAAGTGAAGGAAAAGTATTCCGTAAAACACCAAAAATCACAACCGCGTAGTTGGGGCCGTCAACTGAAATCCGAACGCCTCTGTTCGGGATGTGGCTAAGAAGCTGCACCTAAGCCGAAGTTTTGTCCAGAAGGCCAAAACTAAGGCTGGGCTTCGAACGTTCAAGGTACAAAGGCCCCTAATCGCGACGAGAAGCAGAACAAGTCCGCCAAAATCCGTGCCAGGAAGTTGTACCTCAACATGCTGACGAAAGTTGAATGCTGCATCATGGACGACGAAACATATGTGAAGGCCGACTTCAAACAGATCCCCGGCAACCTGTTTTTCACGGCCAAGGATGCTCAGCGTTCCGGAGCATGTCCGCACTCAGAAGATGTCCAAATTTGCGAAGAAATTCCTGGTTTGGCAAGCCATCTGCACGTGCGGGAAGCGGAGTGCACCTTTCGTGACCCAGGACACGATGAACGGACAGGTGTACATAAAGAGTGCCTCCAGAAGCGGCTGCTTCTCTCCTGAAGGCCCACAATGTCCCAACAATCTTCTGGCCGGATTTGGCCTCATGCCACTACCCAAGGACGTGCTGAAGTGGTATGCTGGACAATAGGTCAATTTGCGTGCCGAAAATGTTCAACCCTCTCAACACTCCGGAGCTCCGCCCCATCGAGAAGTACTGGGCGATTATGAAGCAGCACCTTCTTAAACGACCTAAGGTAGTGAAGACAGTCGAGGAACTGAAGAAAGTATGGGTTTACATGCAAAAAACGGTTGATTCACAGGTTGTGCAGAATCTTATGGCCGGGGTTAAGGCCAAGGTGCGGGCATTTGCGTATGGACTGTAAATATAATACCAGTAAAATGGTAAAATGAAGTAGAAGGAGATGTTCGCTCATCACCATGATGCACCAAGAGTGAACAACAATGTTTTTGGCTCGAATGAAAGATATGAAGAGAAAGTTTTGATAGTTCCGCTAGTGTGCGGCAGGCTTGGAAATATAGCAGATGTTTTTTTTTATGAAATTGAGCAAAAAGGGCATGTGTACAGTGGTACTCGAACCAACGACATTTTTGCCTAACATCCCACTGCGGGGTTGGTTGAAGCACGTACTAAGTCCGCCACTTCAACAGGCAAAAATGTCCGGTTGGAAGACGCTCATGTACCACTGTGGCTTGTATAGTTATTCTAGCGATCTATTGTGTGCACTCTGTTTATTGATGCGCACATGGGAGAGGAGCTCTCTCCTTTTTTGGGTTTGTTTTGATTCGAGTTATTAGTACGAGTTATTAGTACGAGACACTGAAGAAGTCTGCACATTGTAGACGAAATACGCGTATCTGTCGAAGATAAGCAAAGGTAGTTGGAATTAAATGGAGATTACTAATTTTTCTTCTAATTTATAGTAATATTCAGTGTTGATTTTTACGTTAGGTTCTATGAAAGAAAGAGGTAGTTTTCTTTTTCGTGAAACAGCGCCTACTGCTAGCGTTCTACTGCTAGTTTATCTCTTGGAATATTGGCAAGATTTTTGCCATACACACGATAATTTTGTTGATTATGACTGTCCTGAAGGAGGAAGAGCTTTTCATCCGGAAATAAAATCTTACAGTCACTGTGCCGAACCAAAAGATTTCTGCTTCTTTGAACCCTGGTTGCTTTTGACGCTTGGTCAACCCGTGAATCCGTTGTTTCTTGTACGGTTTGCATTCCAGATCATGCCTGAGGCGCCTGTTCTCTGAAGCAGGGGACATTTGAAATTGTTTGCTCAATTTACGGCCAAATACGGCCAGATTACATCTTATTCGCTCCCACATTCTTCGTTCTGGCAGTTCATTTGGCACCCGGCATGTTGTGTTGAATATGGACATTTCCAGCTTCTTTGAACCGTTTCATGGTACGAAAAACAAAACGAAAAACTCACTCCGAGCTGCTTAAGGCTATTGAATATCGGAAACGGTCTAAGCTTTTGCAAATGTAATTTTAAAACTTGCTTCCGTATGACTTCCGTGGTAGATCCGTGATAAATATTAAAAAAAACCGGAACCGCTTATTTATCATCACCGATAAGCTGTCAAAAGAAAACGCTGAAAACGGGTTTGATCAATTCTACTGTTAAAATTACCCAGCTTAAATAAACCAAGACTGAAAAAAGTTGACACCGATTGTGAGACACACTGGTAATCGACATTATCAATTTTGATCTTAGACCCCATTTTCTACCAAATGTTTTTTGAGCATATCTAGAAAGCACTGGTTGCCTTACCAATCACACACTCAACATGAGCGTTCCAATTCAGTTTGGCATTCAGTATCTTTCCTAGGTATTTCAATCCTAGGATTTCCAATCTCTCTAGCTTAAAATCTTTTAGATTCAACTTCCTTTTTCTGATGAAAGAACCAATCACTACTTTTGAGGGATTTATGCTAAGGCTCTCCTGAATACACCAAGACTGGGTAAATTTTAGGCCCCATTGCATGATCTCTGAAATGATATTGTCAAATTTCCCTCTCACTATGATGACTGGATCGTGTAACCTACAACCTCGAAACCTTTCCCTCTAAGCTTCTTAGAAGATCGTCTACAACCAAGTGGTTAGAGGATTCCTTTCGTTGCCCGTACTGTAATAGACAAACTTCCCCGCACTGCAGTGATTTCTCTTTTGCAAGCATGGTGTGAACTCAGTTGATTTTGTTAATAGGAAGCGTTGTCGAAAGCTCCTTCAATATCTAAGAGAGAACAAACTGCTATTTCTTTCACCGAAAGCGCATTTTCTATCATTTGAAACCACACTATGCAGTGCCGTAACTATTGACTTACCAGACTGATAAGCAAACTGGAACTCAATTAGTGGATACTTGTTCATGTTGTTTGAATTGACATAATCATTGAACACTTTTTCTATAGTCTTAAATAGACTTCTCTGCCGCCGTTAGTATTAGTAAGCAGTTCTCACTAATACAATCGTTTTGCTGGTTGAAAATAAAAACAAACCGTTGTCAACCTGAACGTCATTTTGACAGTTGATCTCGTGGTTGAAAACAATAAACAAATCGATCCTATACGTGTAAAGTATCACGCTAGTGTTTGTGAGATCGCTCGGCGAGAACCTAATGGACTGATGAAAGACTAATGCTTTAGGAAGAGCCTTACTGTAGGTATAAAGCTAACTTGTGGCCATGAACGAATGATAGAATATGGCTGAGTCTCAACTTAAAATCTCAATCATCGCCGTTTTGAGCAATCCTGAAATATTCCGTCCATTCCTGCAGATTTGTAAAGCTGAGAAGATCCCATGCTTTTCAACCCTGGTTTTCCTCAAGATTTGATCAGCCAAGTCTCTTTGCGGCGTTTTCTGTTTCAATAGACATTTGGGGTGTCCTTATAGAACATTTTTCACCCACAAGTGATCCATCACTGTTTGAATCTACACCAGTCTTGATGAACGTCATGCTCGTTAGGTTGAAAAGCGTGGATTTTCAGGCAACAAAACATTGACTACCTTTAAGTTCCAGGCGAAAATCAAATGGTAACTCGTAACAACAAAGGTAATCAGTAGAATGAACGTTCGATTTGCAAAATGTATTGATATTCATTGATGTAAACAGGTTCATTTTCAATGTGAATTTCGAAATGACAGAAATAAAATTCAATAAACCACAATGAATATCAATTACCCGTCAGAATCGGAAAATCTGCAAGGGCATGCCAGTCCAGGGTATTCTTGCGCAACATTGCTAACATCTTTTCTTATGGAACGATGATGACGGCCCAGTTTGTTCCATGTTTGTATTATCATAATCACTTAATAATAAAACAAAACTATCACAAAAGATGATATTCAGATTTTGTGTGTGTGTGTGTGTTTGCAATCAATCTCCCACTGACCGGCAGTGCTTTTATGGAAGAAACTTGTCTGCATTTCTTCAGTAATTTATATGTAATCACTATGTGCAAACATTTTTAGCCCTGGAAATTGAAGGTGACAGCTCTATGGAAAATCCAACGACCCATTTCAAGAATGCCTGTTCATACACGTACATTCTGAGGTCATCTTCATATACAATAAGCCCCGCATGAAAATCTTCGCATATCAAATGGATATGTGAAGAGTTTTCACACTTCCAGAATCAAAAATGGACATTCTTGATCCTGGCGTGTATATAGTTAATTTATATTTTTGATAATATAAAACGACCTCACCAATGTTCCTTTTCTGATGTTGGGAAGTTCGTCCGCATGCGGGAGCTGGGCACTAATAATAAAAAAAATGGGGAAAAACTAACGAGGCACAATCTATCTAAAGAAACACGACCATAACACACTAAGTGAGAGATTCCATTCACAACGTCCTACGCAAATTACTCGAAAAACTATAATTTCACCATTTACTTTAGTTGAAAAAAGGAATAATTTTAATTTTATTTCGCGAAAATAACGCAGCTAAAGCAAAACACGTCATTTTCAAAGTACGGCTTGCTGCAGTTGAAATGATATTCAGATTTTGTTTAGTGAAATTCATGCTTACCGATTACCGATAATTAAAACAACAGTGACAGCTGATTTTTGACTCGTACTTAGAGCCGACTTCATTCATTGCAGCAAACAACATTCAGTTGGCATAGAAGTGAAGGCGGTAAACTATCGGGAACCAGAAAATCAAACGTCATCTCATACTGGGATTAAATCATCTTAAATTCTCGTTCTTGGATATTTTATGAAAATCGAAGGTACTGATCTGCACACAAAAATGATCCAGGAAAATGGTGTCCATAATTAACTTTATCCCTGCACTAGGAGTTTTTGTAAAACTCTGTCATCTTTCAGTTTTCCACATTCAGTTGCACTGAGATGTAATCTGAGATTATTTTCACTTCTATTACAATCTACGAGACGGTTTACGCAGACGTTCCAACTTAAAGTTCCACCATGGAACATCCCTGTTAGAACACGATTCTTTGATAGGTTTACCTTTGGAACATGATTCCAATATCTGAACTGAATCAATCTTGCCAACCTCCGAATTCACCACCACTATGACTCAGTTTTTCCTCTGGTGGTAGGCACCTCAAGCACGACCGCAACAATGTTTCGTTTGAAGAATTCTGTAATGGAATAGCAATTCAATGTTTTATCAACCAAAACAGCAGTTCTAGTCATAATCTGCTTTTCATAATAGAACAACTTACAGTCCTGTGTTTAAATACCAAATATTTTTCCTTTATTAGTCCATGGATCTTGAGTTAGTACTTCCCCATCCCCTCTTTTTTTTCCTAAACCTCCGACTCATAAGAGCAGATGCTCCTTTTGCAGGAACTTAGTTGGTTTCATTGCTTAGGGGACAGAGTTACAATCATTTGAATTTTGTGGGTACCCGGGTTCCCTGTAGAACGCTTAAAGGTGTTCTTCGTTGAACACATATGGTTACAGTGTAGTTTCCAGTGGCTTTTCATAAGACTTTAATAAAACTGAATGAGCTGGATGGTTTGGCAATGTTACTTGGATCTGTCAGAATAAGCAATAAAAGTAGTTAGAATTAAATGGAAGTTACTAGTCTTTCTCAATAAATTCCAGATGATACAAAAGTAACTTGGAATTGAAGCCTTTGAAAGCCTGGCATCCATCTGACAGCGGATTGGCCATCGTTGGAATCAGTTGTTAAAAGGAACTTGGTACACGGGTTTCGGAGCTCACGTGTGCTGTTTTCTCGTGCTAATCCAACTGCGACAACAATCAAACCGGCACATCGCATCATCTGTCATAATAGACCCGATGGCGCAGTCACTTCTTCACTTCTTGAGCTACGTGTTGTTCCTGATCATCGAGCCATACGTATCTTCTACTCCAAAGATTCCTGAACAGCCGAGTTTTCACTTCACATTTGTGAGGGGATGATCATCAGGATTTGATTTCTACGATTTCGAGAAACATTCAAAGAAACAGTCAGGTAGTGTCGTCTCTCACGCAGTAAAGATGTTTGACGCCTGGAAATCCAACCTGAGACATTACAAAGATAGAGCTGGTGCCATCAGTATTACTGGCCGATATGCCCCCCCTTCTCCTGCCCATACATTTTTTATGAAATTTGTGAGCTGCATGTCACGCCATTCCCAGAGTGTACGTAGTTCATGAATACTTAAAAATTAATTATCACATAATACGGGTTATTCGAGACACCTGGCAGACTTAGAGGACTAGTGCCAGTGATCCATTTCCCAAAATGAGCATGCAAACAATAAAGGTTGAGACGCGAACTACTGGCTTGATTTGACCAGGCCTTCACGAGCTCTGACCCAAGAAAGAATGAATCAATACCAAGATTTATACAGTGGAGATCATGTTTAGTACAAAATATCAATCCACATCATGGGTTCTCCGGAGGACATTCTGATGATGTTACGCCAGAGAAGAGTTGATTATTCAATAGTACTAGAGGATAGCACTCGTTTTACAGAACAGTCTGTTAGAGATAGAGCGGAGACTGCAGAATAGAAGTAGCTCAAATTGAGCGGAAAAGGCTTCCTGCAGGTAGCATTTGTGTCAGTCACACACATTTGCTAAACATCTCCCATGCAGTAGTCATAGAACACTAGTTTTTGCAAAATGGGTTTGATCGCTCATATAGCCACAAATGGTTTTAACGAACTCACTATCTCCCAAACTTCCTACATGCGAGAGAAACTGAGTAGTCAAAATGAATTTCCCATTTAGAAATTTTTCAAAGAGCGAATCAATGAGACTTCCCGCACTCTTCATTTATTACAGTATGCCATTGTGTCTGAGGGATTTTATAGTAGATAGAAACATAACAGTGGTGCTTACAGCATACTACAAATAGGATTGAAAATGGAAGGACGGAATATGAATGAAAGAGAAAGTACTGTTATATCTTCATTGGGATTTGCTCATTTAGGGGCCCTGAGCGATGATGGTATATAAACTCCCTGGATCTTTGATCAAACTTAGTGGTGTGTGTGTGTGTGTACGACGAGTGGATGTTAGGTAAAGCAGAAATCGTATGTCAAAAATAAACCAAATCTAGGGTTTTTTTTTCATTAGGGCGAATCTGAAATTGAGAGACTCTCTTTGATTACTTTCTCTTTCATTCATGTTCCATTCAGCTTTAGGTTTTTCAATCCACTATTTGTTGAGTATGCTAGCAAGCACTGTTATGTTTCTATCTATACTATAAAATCCCTCAAAAGTTTTACAATGGCGCTGTAATAAATGAAAGAGTGCGAGAGAGGAGAGAATCTCTCATTGTTAGATTCGCTCTTTTGAAAAAAAATTCCTAGAAATCTCCCGCTCATTTCTCATTTTATTCTCAGTTTCTCTCGCATGTAAGGGATTTGGGAGTGTGAACAGACAGTTCGTTAGAACCATTTAAGCTACCGGTAGTATATGAGCACGATCAAACCCACATTTTTTGCCATTGGATTCGTTCCTGCCTTGACCTACTTTGCATGGGGATGTTTAGCAAAATATTGTGTATTTGTTTCTAAATACTACCACACAATGCCCTCCGCTCAATTTAAAAACTACTTCTATTCAATTTGACAGCCTGCAGTGCGCTAACGGAACTATCAATACTTTCTCTTCAGAACTTTGTTCTAGCAAAAACGAAAATTGCTGTCCACTTCTAGAGCCTCATGGTGATGAGAAATTATTTCCTTCTCAAACAACATCATCAGAATGTCCTCCGGAGAAACCCGTAATGTGGATTATTCAATTTTTGTACCCAAAACATGATTTCCACGGCTCAGTCTTCGTGGTGGTTCGTGCTCATGATACTTTTAGGTCGGAAATAAATTGAAGAGCCTGGTCAAATCAAAACTATTAGTTCGACGTCTCAACCTTTGTGATTTTGCATGCTCGTTACGATGTTATTACTGAAATGGATCACTAGCCACCCTAGTCCTCTAGGGTCACCAGATTGTCTCTCGAATTAACCCGTATTATGTGATAATTAATTTTTAAGGGGCTATTCATGAACTACGTACACTTTTCTGGGAGTGAGGAGGGGGGGGGTTGACCGAAGTCTACGCTCCATACAAAATTTCAAAAAAAATGTATGGAGAAAAGTTTACGAGGGGAAAGGGGGGGGGGGTCTAAAATAACCCTCTCCAACACCTTACCCGTCGCGTCCAGTAAGCATATCGGACGGTATGCTGATGAATCGCCTGATGGCTTCCCTATCTTTGCTAGCAATACTAGAGTTTGGATTTTCCAGGCGTCCAAACATCTTTGCATCACCACCGTGAACATTTCAGGACGGCTGCTACCCCGGTATTTATTTCCGACTTCTTACGAAGATGTTTCTCGAAATCAGAAGCTCAGAAATCCGTCCGGTGTTTTAGGCAATCATCCTCACAAATATTTGTAAGGAGAACCATAAGCAAGACTTCAGCTGATTGTACATGTTCGGGAATCTTTGGAGTAGAAGATACGTATCGCTTTGATGATCAGGAACAATACGTAGCTCAAGAAGTGAAGAAGTGACTGCACCATCGGGTTATTAATATGACAGATGATGCGATGTGCGGTTTGATTGTTGTCGCAGTTGGATTAGCACGAGAAAAACAACACGAGCTCCGAAACCCGTACCAAGTTCCTTTTAACAACTGATTCCAACGATAGCCATCCGCTGTCAGATGGATGCCAAACTTTCAAAGGCTTCAATTCCAAGATACTTTGTATCATCTGGAATTTATTGGAGAAAGACTAGTAACTTCCATTTAATTCTAACTACTTTTATTGCTTATTCTGACAGATCCAAGTAACATTGCCAAAACCATCCAGCCTTATTCAGTTTTATTAAAGTCTTATGAAAGCCACTGGAAATCACACTTAACCCATATGTGTTCAACGAAAAAACACCTTTAAGCGTTCTACAGGGAACCCGGGTACCCACAAAATTCAAATGATTGTAACTCTGTCCCCTAAGCAATGAAACCAACTAAGTTCCTGCAAAAGGAGCATCTGCTCTTATGAGTCGGAGGTTTAGAAAAAAAAAAAAAGGGGGATGGGGGATGTACTAACTCAAGATCCATGGACTAATAAAGGAAAAATATTTGGTATTTAAACACAGGACTGTAAGTTGTTCTATTATGAAAAGCAGATTATGACTAGAACTGCTGTTTTGGTTGATAAAACATTGAATTGCTAATCCATTACAGAATTCTTCAAACGAAACATTGTTGCGGTCATGCTTGAGGTGCCTACCACCAGAGGAAAAACTGAGGTCATAGTGGTTGAATTCGGAGTTATTTACAAAAGGTGGCAAGATTGATTCAGTTCAGATATTGGAATCATGTTCCCAAAAGGTAAACCTATCAAAGAATCGTGTTCTAACAGGGATGTTCCATGGTGGAACTTTAAATTGGAACGTCTGCGTAAACCGTCTCGTAGATTGTAATAAAGTGAAAATAATCTCAGATTACATCTCAGTGCAACTGAATGTGGAAAACTGAAAAATGAGGACAGAGTTTTTACAAAAATTCCTAGTGCAGGGATAAAGTTAATTATGGACACCCATTTTCCTGGATCATTTTTGTGTGCAGATCAGTGCCTTCGATTTTCATAAAATATCCATGAGAATTTAAGATGATTTAATCCCAGTATGAGATGACGTTTAATTTTCTGGTTCCCATGGTTACCGCCTTCACTTCTATGCCAACTGAATTTTGTTTGCTGCAATGAATGAAGTCGGCTCTAAGTACGAGTCAAAAATCAGCTGTCACTGTTGTTTTAATTATCGGTAATCGGTAAGCATGAATTTCACTAAACAAAATCTGAATATCATCTTTGGAATCGCAGCAAGCCGTGCTTTGAAAATGACGTGTTTTGCTTTTGCTGCGTTATTTTCGCGGAAATAAAATTAAAAATTATTCCTTTTTTCAACTAAAGTAAATGGTGAAATTATAGTTTTTCGAGTAATTTGCGTAGGACGTTGTGAATGGAATCTCTCACTTAGTGTGTTATGGTCGTGTTTCTTTAGATAGATTGTGCCTCGTTAGTTTTTCCCCATTTTTTTTATTATTAGTGCCCAGCTCCCGCATGCGGACGAACTTCCCAACATCAGAAAAGGAACATTGGTGAGGTCGTTTTATATTATCAAAAATATAAATTAACTATATACACGCCAGGATCAAGAATGTCCATTTTTGATTCTGGAAGTGTGAAAACTCTTCACATATCCATTTGATATGCGAAGATTTTCATGCGGGGCTTATTGTATATGAAGATGACCTCAGAATGTACGTGTATGAACAGGCATTCTTGAAATGGGTCGTTGGATTTTCAATAGAGCTGTCACCTTCAATCTCCAGGGCTAAAAATGTTTGCACATAGTGATTACATATAAATTACTGAAGAAATGCAGACAAGTTTCTTCCATAAAAGCACTGCCGGTCAGTGGGAGATTGATTGCAAACACACACACACACAAAATCTGAATATCATCTTTTGTGATAGTTTTGTTTTATTATTAAGTGATTATGATAATACAAACATGGAACAACCTGGGCCGTCATCATCGTTCCATAAGAAAAGATGTTAGCAATGTTGCGCAAGAATACCCTGGACTGGCATGCCCTTGCAGATTTTCCGATTCTGACGGGTAATTGATATTCATTGTGGTTTATTGAATTTTATTTCTGTCATTTCGAAATTCACATTGAAAATGAACCTGTTTACATCAATGAATATCAATACATTTTGCAAATCGAACGTTCATTCTACTGATTACCTTTGTTGTTACGAGTTACCATTTGATTTTCGCCTGGAACTTAAAGGTAGTCAATGTTTTGTTGCCTGAAAATCCACGCTTTTCAACCTAACGAGCATGACGTTCATCAAGACTGGTGTAGATTCAAACAGTGATGGATCACTTGTGGGTGAAAAATGTTCTATAAGGACACCCCAAATGTCTATTGAAACAGAAAACGCCGCAAAAGACTTGGCTGATCAAATCTTGAGGAAAACCAGGGTTGAAAAAGCATGGGATCTTCTCAGCTTTACAAATCTGCAGGAATGGACGGAATATTTCCAGGATTGCTCCAAAACGGCGATGATTGAGATTTTTAAGTTGAGACTCAGCCATATTCTATCATTCGTTCATGGCCACAAGTTAGCTTTATACCTACAGTAAGGCTCTTCCTAAAGCATTAGTCTTTCATCAGTCCTATTAGGTTCTCGCCGAGCGATCTCACAAACACTAGCGTGATACTTTACACGTATAGGATCGATTTGTTTATTGTTTTCAACCACGAGATCAACTGTCAAAATGTTCAGGTTGACAACGGTTTGTTTTTTATTTTCAACCAGCAAAACGATTGTATTAGTGAAACTGCTTACTAATACTAACGGCGGCAGAGAAGTCTATTTAAGACTATAGAAAAAGTGTTCAATGATTATGTCAATTCAAACAACATGAACAAGTATCTACTAATTGAGTTCCAGTTTGCTTACCAGTCTGGTAAGTCAATAGTTACGGCACTGCATAGTGTGGTTTCAAATGTAGAAAATGCGCTTTCGGTGAAAGAAATAGCAGTTTGTTCTCTCTTAGATATTGAAGGAGCTTTCGACAACGCTTCCTATTAACAAAATCAACTGAGTTCACACCATGCTTGCAAAAAGAGAAATCACTGCAGTGCGGGGAAGTTTGTCTATTACAGTACGGGCAACGAAAGGAATCCTCTAACCACTTAGTTGTAGACGATCTTCTAAGAAGCTTAGAGGGAAAGGTTTCGAGGTTGTAGGTTACACGATCCAGTCATCATAGTGAGGGGAAAATTTGACAATATCATTTCAAAGATCATGCAAATTTACCCAGTCTTGGTGTATTCAGGAGAGCCTTAGCATAAATCCCTCAAAAGTTGTGATTGGTTCTTTCACCAGAAAAAGGAAGTTGAATCTAAAAGATTTTAAGCTAGAGAGATTGGAAATCCTAGGATTGAAATACCTAGGAAAGATACTGAATGCCACACTGAATTGGAACGCTCATGTTGAGTGTGTGATTGGTAAGGCAATCAGTGCTTTCTAGATATGCTCAAAAAACATTTGGTAGAAAATGGGGTCTAAGATCAAAATTGATAATGTCGATTACCAGTGTGTCTCACAATCGGTGTCAACTTTTTTCAGTCTTGGTTTATTTAAGCTGGGTAATTTTAACAGTAGAATTGATCAAACCCGTTTTCAGCGTTTTCTTTTGACAGCTTATCGGTGATGATAAATAAGCGGTTCCGGTTTTTTTAATATTTATCAGCTACCACGGAAGTCATACGGAAGCAAGTTTTAAAATTACATTTGCAAAAGCTTAGACCGTTTCCGATATTCAATAGCCTTAAGCAGCTCGGAGTGAGTTTTTCGTTTTGTTTTTCGTACCATGAAACGGTTCAAAGAAGCTGGAAATGTCCATATTCAACACAACATGCCGGGTGCCAAATGAACTGCCAGAACGAAGAATGTGGGGAGCGAATAAGATGTAATCTGGCCGTATTTGGCCGTAAATTGAGCAAACAATTTCAAATGTCCCCTGCTTCAGAGAACAGGCGCCTCAGGCATGATCTGGAATGCAAACCGTACAAGAAACAACGGATTCACGGGTTGACCGAGCGTCAAAAGCAACCAGGGTTCAAAGAAGCAGAAATCTTTTGGTTCGGCACAGTGACTGTAAGATTTTATTTCCGGATGAAAAGCTCTTCCTCCTTCAGGACAGTCATAATCAACAAAATTATCGTGTGTATGGCAAAAATCTTGCCAATATTCCAAGAGATAAACTAGCAGTAGAACGCTAGCAGTAGGCGCTGTTTCACGAAAAAGAAAGCTACCTCTTTCTTTCATAGAACCTAACGTAAAAATCAACACTGAATATTACTATAAATTAGAAGAAAAATTAGTAATCTCCATTTAATTCCAACTACCTTTGCTTATCTTCGACAGATACGCGTATTTCGTCTACAATGTGCAGACTTCTTCAGTGTCTCGTACTAATAACTCGTACTAATAACCTCGAATCAAAATAAACCCAAAAAGGAGAGAGCTCCTCTCCCATGTGCGCATCAATAAACAGAGTGCACATAATAGATCGCTAGAATAACTGTACAAGCCACAGTGGTAGCATGAGCGTCTTCCAACCGGACATTTTTGCCTGTTGAAGTGGCGGACTTAGTACGTGCTTCAACCTACCCTGCAGTGGGATGTTAGGCAAAAATGTCGTTGGTTCGAATACCACTGTACACATGCCCTTTTCGCTCAATTTCATAAAAAAAAACATCTGCTATATTTCCAAGCCTGCCGCACACTAGCGGAACTATCAAAACTTCTCTTCATATCTTTTCATTCGAGCCAAAAACATTGTTGTTCACTCTTGGTGCATCATGGTGATGAGCGAACATCTCCTTCTACTTCATTTTACCATTTTACTGGTATTTTATTTACAGTCCATACGCAAATGCCCGCACCTTTGGCCTTAACCCCGGCCATAAGATTCTGCACAACCTGTGAATCAACCGTTTTTTGCATGTAAACCCATACTTTCTTCAGTTCCTCGACTGTCTTCACTACCTTAGGTCGTTTGAAGTTAAGAAGGTGCTGTCTTCATAATCGCCCAGTACTTCTCGATGGGGCGGAGCTCCGAGTGTTGGGAGGGTTGAACATATTCGGCTACCGGAATTGACCTTATTGTCCGCATACCACTTCAGCACGTCCTTGAGTAGTGGCATGAGGCCAAATCCGGCCAGAAGATTGTTGGGACATTGTGGGCTCTCAGGAGAGGAAGCAGCCGCTTCTGGAGGCACTCTTTATGTAACACCTGTCCGTTCATCGTGTCCTGGGTCACGAAAGGTGCACTCCGCTTCCCGCACGTGCAGATGGCTTGCCAAACCAGGAATTTCTTCGCAAATTTGGACATCTTCTGAGTGCGGACATGCTCCGGAACGCATGAACTTATCCTTGGCCGTGAAAACAGGTTGCCGGGGATCTGTCTGAAGTCGGCCTTCACATATGTTTCCTGTCGTCCATGATGCAGCATTCAACTTTCGTCAGCATGTTGAGGTACAACTTCCTGGCACGGATTTTGGCGGACTTGTTCTGCTTCTCGTCGCGATTAGGGGCCTTTTGTACCTGGAACGTTCGAAGCCCGGCCCAGTTTTGGCCTTCTGGACAAAACTTCGGCTTAGGTGCAGCTTCTTAGCCACATCCCGAACAGAGGCGTTCGGATTTCGGTTGACGGCCCCAACTACGCGGTTGTGATTTTTGGTGTTGTACGGAATACTTTTTCCTTCACTTTTGGGCTTCCGATCGGTGGTCAACCGTTCCTCGAACCGCTTAATCACTCGCGACACCGTGGAATTCGCGATTCCCAACGTTTTAGCGATGGAACGATGCGAGAGATCCTTGTTCTCGTGATGAATGCGCAAGATTTTATCACGCACGAGCTGTTCTTTCGACTCCATTTCCGACTCCACAGGACTTTAAAACTTGCAGGATGTAAATAACGCACTATGAACTAAATCCACCCAAATTTTCATTAAATTCTACCAACGGTTAAAAAGTTAGAGCAATTTCATAGTGTGGCAATTTCATCGTGGACACCCTTTACGTGCAATTAGAAGCGGAAAGAGTACAAGCTGAACAATGCATTAGGTATTAAGTAACATTGAGAGATTCTTTCGTCGACTTTCTCTTCGGCTATAGTTTGTCTATTAAACGATTTGCTGATGTTTTTGGATAAGATCGTATTGGATCCTTAATTACACCTTATATTATCGTTCTGTGTGTTGAAAATACTTGATCACGTTTTTACATAGTCGTAGGAATGCAAAAAAAAAATCCACAAAGAGATTCTCCCAATGTTACTTAGGGCCAAATGCATTTTTCAGCTTGATTATGCTTAGACTCAAACGGTTGAAAACACTCAAGTCAGGTGACTTAGTTGGTCACCTGAGCATTTTACAAATTGAAAGCTTTGATGTCTATGAATGGAGACTGGATGAAACCTGTGGAAACTCATGACATCCTTTTCAACATATGTGAGATATCACGTATAGATTGGGAAGTCCGAGGTCCAGACAATTTTTCACAGATGGCTCAAAAATTGGAACGAAAATGGAAGCAGGAAACTTCAAACCTGGGGTAGAAATCTTATTGGCGACGGAAATCTATCCAACGGTCTTCCAGGCGGATATTTTTGCTATTATAAAATAATGTCTCGCCTCATGCCTGATCATTATTCTTTGAACGCTCACTTACACCGAGTTGAGCTGAGTGACAGCACTCTCTGTGATTGTGGACAAGGTTACCAGGACGCAGATCACATTATTTGGTAATGTGCTGAGCATCATGGAGTCAGATCTGAGCTTTATGATTCCCTTCGGGCTCGAAGTAGATAACCCAATGTACCGGTACGAAATATTTTGGCTGTACGTGATCTGGAGTATATGAAACTCATACTTGTGTTTTTAACTAACATTAGCCTTAGATATTAGTTTGGTTAACCTGTACCCTTTAATACTATTATTTTTATCTGTTTGTGTGTGTTTTTTTTTTCGTTCTTAAACATGTTCAAGTCAAAACCAAAAAACTTGTATAGTTATAGGTTTTTAGACATATCGTCCCATCCATTAAATTGTTATTTCTTTTAACAACAAGAGGGCCATGAGTAATCGGTTATATCCCCCTAACTTTAGATTTAAGATAAATGATGTATATAAATATGAAAATTTGGCTCTGTAAAGTTGATTTGATTGAGCCTGAACAATTGAATAAGTTATAAAAAAAATAGCTTTCCTCCATATTTATTAAGCGAGCAAGACATGAATTAATAGATGTAATTGTTTATAATTTTTTGTTAATTTTTGAAAAAAATAATTAAAAATAATAAGTTAATTTTCAAAACAGTCTTAATGCCCGACTGCCGCTCAAATAAGTACACAGATAAAAAGATACATTGAATTTTATGCATTATCTAATGCACATAAAGGGAAAGCTGGATTTGGCCAAAAATAATGGGATATTTAATGTAAACTTAAGCCTTATAACGCCTGAATCTAGCCAATTGTATGAAAGATTGTCAAAATTGTTGTATGGCACACGAAAGATTGCAAATAATTTCATTATTTACGCATCCTTCGGGTTGGAATTAAACGAGGGGAAATTTTACGCACTTGCAAAAATAATTATTTTTGTCTGTGTATTCTTGGATGCACATCCATAGTTCTTAATTAAAGGCTTTCTTTGCCATTCTAAAGAAGTCAATAGAAGAATCCAACTTGAAAAAAGAAGAAGACACCGAGCGGTGATAAATCTGACAGCTCCCATGTTAAAGTATAGGACGAACGTTTTGAAATGCTTCTAATAAATTCAAATAAAATTTTATTTAAAAGCGGTCTGTTGTATGATGTAAGAAAAATCCTAAACTGCAAAATATTTATTTTATTTTATTTTTGCTTTATTTTTTATTTTGCTGAAAATGGCTTTATTGAGTAGTTATGGATTTTTCTTACATCATACAACAAACCGCTTTTAATTAGAATTTCATTTGAATTTTTTATAAGCATTTTAAAATGTTCGTCCTATACTTTAACATGGGAGCTGTCAGATTTATCACCACTCAGTGTCTTCTTCTTTTTTCAACCTGGATTCTTCCATAGACTTCTCGAAGTAAGATGTCACTAATACTGGTGTGCTGCTCTACACGTATAGGATCTCTTTTCAACCACGTTTTCAACCAAGACATCAGCTGTCAAAGTGTTTCAGGTTGAAACCGTTTTGTTTTTTATTTTCAACGATAGTATTAATGAAACTGCTTACTGATACTAACGACGGCAGAGAAATCTATTGTATAGTTTGTGGCTAACAAAATGATGTGTTTATGCCCCCGCGCGAACAAATTTCCCACCTGAAAAGACGTTAAACTGTAACAAACGACTCCTTGATCTTCGTATAAATCACGATTGTATTAAAGGAAAAACATAACTAAGCGTTGTGAGCTTGTCATGAACATCAACGGAAAACATTAGCTAACCTTGAGTTCTGTAAATAAAAAGACGATGGAAAGCATTTCGATTATCTATGAAGGCCATGATTGGGTGAAATCTACTGTTATAAGACTGCTTCTGTTTCCTCTTTATAGCTATTCAGGGCCGTGAAAGATATGAAAATCAATTTCTGTTCTGTATCAACTATGGGTGATAAATCTAAAGTATATTATGGGGGGAACAATGGAGTCAAATGCCTGATAATGTGACCGAAATTTTTGATCACCTCATACCTACCTTCGCAATGACACAAATCTCAATGAATAATGCATTCTACAGTGCAGCAAAGTTAAAATAAAAAAATTGGCTTTCCAGTTTTAGTAAGTTTTTCTAATTTGAAAAAGGAAACCTATAGTGGTTCACTTTTTGCGTCCACCAGAACCAGCCTACCGATTTTGTGTGATTCAACATTATTCGTAAGTAACCCTACACCGAAAAAATAATAAATTTCTGCAGACTCCCAAAAAGACCAATTCCATTTAAAATGGCAAATAACATGAGATAGTGTGTGATTGTACGCTGAACCTTGCGTTTAAAATATGTGCCACTAGATGAAGTAGAAAATAAAACTTCTTTAATTTATTTTTAAATCGTTTAACGATAATCAAAATTGCAAATTCACAGTATCTATCTATATGTTTATCTATCTACAGATTAATTGTAGCAGCCCGAAAATCGATTTCAAATCCACTCGCCACCCGTATGTCATCACTGCAAACAGAGTTCCTCCCCGTTGAAAAGTTGCTCATCAGATTAACAACATTGGAACGAATCCATCAGCTGAAACAATAAACGCCCAATGCAATAATGGGTCAAAAGAACGGAAATCAACACCACAAAAATAACCGTTAAACGATTATTATCGATAAGTAAATAAACAAAGCGGTTTCGGTTTACTCACAAACAGTAGAAAAGCCACAATTAATTACGCAAACAATAATAAAAATGATTGGCGACTGCGAGCAAACAACTGTAATGAGTAAATAACGACACTTTCATATCATCATCCATCGCGCAAAATACAACCCCCTTCACTGGAGACTTCTGACCGTAATCAAGCCAACGGTCAATAAATTCACACGCACAGGTAATTGAAAACTCATTGGCAGAACACCACCACCGTTTCGAATCGAGTGGTGGCCAGAATAGCGAGGACCTTTCGGAGCCAGTTTTATGGATTAGAATCGGCAACTGACCTACAAATTGGCCGGTGTTTATCCTGCATCGTGGGAATCCATTCATCCGAAGCCCGGCTGCGCTGCAAACGCGTGCGAACAGGCGGAAATACTATGCGGGTGACCTGACCAGGTAACACAATGGGAGCCAAACCAAAAACGCGTTCGCACAGAGCAAACAATAGGCATCAGCAGGTTTTTACCGCGCGCACCCCACAGGGAGGTGGCATGTCAGCCGGCGGGTTCATTCAGCAACCATTTCACGTTCCAGAGTGAAATACTGAAGAGCGGCCCAGAAAGCATCGGGGACTTGTGGTGGCAATGTAATGGTTCTCGGTTTGCTCTCTGGGTCCGATCGATATGGGCGCACTTTGAGGTTAGTTTTTCCAGCGAACAGACAGCACAAGTGTCGCCAACCGTTGGCGACCAACAATGAGAAGTAGGCGTAGGATCTAGGTGGTGACGGCGGTGGTGTCAAATAGTGCGGTTTTGCAGCAAATTGTTGCATTGATTAATGGCACTGGTGTCGATTGTGCGGGGTGAGCGTGAACATATGGTTTTTAAGTTAATCACTATTGTTAGATCAGTTGGCGGAAAGGGGGCACAAATACAAGCGAATGCAAATTACCAACGTTGGAACTGGGAAGGTGGTTGTCATCAACGCATACGTTGTTGAATTTTACGTTGAAATTTGTTCGATGCAATTTCATTATTATTAGGTTCGGCTAGTTCCGAAATGGGATGTTTTGTGGAAGATTCAAGTAAAATCGGGCTACGGAATGAAATTTCATCCAAAATTTCTCGAGTACGTTTTCAAACGGATTTATCTGATTTTGTAAACAAAGAGAGCAAGTAAGACTCAAACGTTAAATTATTGAAACCCTTAGCACTGTCATGCAAACAATTGAGTAACAATTAAACCTGTAATTGAGTTCTGCCCATTAGGTTGAGTCAAAGGAAATATACCCTATATGCTCCGTGGAATATTTTTATTTTTTTTTTATTTTTTTTATTCATTTAATTTTTATCCATTCATTACCGGAAACAAAGAAGTTTAGTACTTTAGCTTGAAAAGGCTATTTGCCATTTTTTTTGCTATTCATTGAATGTAAGAAGCTGGATTGAAAAGCGCCCAGAGCGTTCACAAAGCAGCTTTGTGCATGCACAACACTGCTTTCGACAAATGGAGGAGCACATTTTGAGTAAGTGAACTGCATCATACTATGTTTTCTTTTAATTTCTTTTTTTTTCTAGCTATTCGTTTGCCACCGTAGTTTGCATAGGGGATGGTGAAGTGCACAGTAAGATGCATTTTGTCTTTTGTTTGGGTTTTCCTTTCGCAACCTTCGTCGAAGTGGCGTACTCCTTCTTCGGGACAGTCGCAGGGGACTGATTCCACGCCAAATCGGTCGGTCACCAAACTCAACTATCTTCGATTTTGATGAAACTTGGTACACGTCTTCGGTATGTTGAAAAAAAAAATCCACTGGTGTTAAGATTATTTGGATTCAAGAGTAACTTTTGAGATGGGTGTATGTTTTTTTTCCAACATTTTACTTGAAAAATCGTAGTTCAAAAACCATTACATTTAGAGAAAAACTTTATATGGGGGAGTTGTAGAGAACTAAAAAGGCTTTGTAAAAAAAATGTACACTGAAAAAAAATTTTTTTTCATAAAGAAAAATCGAAAATAAATACTAAAAATCAAATATAAAAAAAAAAATATTTTTAATATTTTTCAAATTTGTTTTGTGGAAATTTGAGAAAAAAAGACACGTTTTGAAAAAAATTCTAGGATGGACGCTCTTATAATAAAAAAGTTTTCCGAAGAGCGAACTTTGGTGCATATTTCAAATTTTGGTTATTCATTATTATAAATGAAAATTAGTTATACAATATGATTTTGGAGATCATTAAAAACAATAATGATGATAATGATAAATCACCTGAACGCAACCGTTCTCGAGATTTTTCGGATTTTATTTCAATAGAATGAAAAAACCTCAGAAAATTCGCTCCTTTCTTAAGTTAATCGAGATTTCCACCAGAAATGATAAATTTTCCAAGATCTTCATATTATAACGTTCACATTACTCTAATGTCCTCTTTTCTTTTGATATCAGGATGATAAGAAGACTCATTTGAAAAGAACAAGATAAATAGCACTATTGTTTTAATATTGCAATCAATATATTTATAATTGTCTTATGGCTGTATCGGTCGGGCCGCTCAGAGAATGAAGGGAGCGAATTTGCTAAAGCGATGAAAGTAACAGCGAGATAGATGTCGCAGGGGCGACAAGTGTGAAATGGACAGATGATGAAATTATGCGGAGGGTCATATAGAAGAAGCATATTAATCGAACTGCTGACTATTTTGCCAAGCTCCAACGATGTTAGAGGTCGGGTGTAGTGTGTGAAAACTACACTCCGAAGAGTTCGGTGATGTAGCGATGAAAGTAACACATATTGTTTAAGGTAGGTAGACAAATAGCAGCTATAACGTATGTCAGGTATATCTTCTCATAAAAAAAACAGCTAATGTACGCTGCCTGTAAACTACCAGAGATGTTTTATACCTGCATTACCAAAGGTACCACAGCCAATATATATGCTCATACATAGTCGCATTCATCAGTAAAATCTATCTGAGTGAACTGAAAATGGAGTTTAACATGAAGAAGTGTTGTATGCCGTTTCCCACTAAACGGTGCTCAAAAAACCTTCGTAAATTAACCGAACAAAATGTCAAAAAACTCAAGTTTATGGGCAAAACACATTTGGACACTTCTTTGATGATTTGTGATAATTGTCGTTTGCATTTAAATAGAACGGAACAATCCCATGCTGCAATTTCGGAGCCTAGTGAGAAACCATCAATTACTAACATTATGGATCCACAACCATCTACATCACGGCAAGTAGACTTGTATGGTCTCGAGGAAACGCCATCGGCAATATCATTAATGTCAGTGCCATCTGATAGCAGTGTGCAAGATTATTCAAGGCGCCATAATATTGAGCTATTTAACAAGGGCGTAGCTGGAATCAACGTTTCGCCAATATCGGCTAAAAAGTTCCTGAACGTAAATTATGCCCGCAAAAAGTTCAAAGATGTTTCAAACGGCATTCGGACACACATATTTGGGGATCAAGCGGAGGAGGATGACCTGGAACAATTGAAAGTGAAAGCAGCCGAATATGACGAAATAATCGCGCAGCTAAAGGACCGGTATGCTGATCCAGAAACTTCGAGGGACGATCAAGTAAGGATACTTTCGGTTTTACCACAATCTTGGACAAATCAAAGAGTAATGGCAGAACTTGGAATAACAAACAAGTACATCGTATCACAAGCTAAATTCCTTGCAAAGCACGAAGGTGTTTTAGCTGCCCCTTACGAAAAGCTGGGACACGGTCTGAACCCGGAAATAAAAAACCAAATTTTGCAATTTTACGACAGTGATGAGATTACACGAGCAACCCCTGGTATGAACGACTACGTTTCAGTGAGGAGTGAAGGTAAGAGGGTTCATATTCAAAAGCGCCTTTTAGTTTGTTCATTAAGAGAAGCTTTCATTAAATTTCAAGAGATTAGCTCTTAGATTAGCTGGGTTTAGCTCTTTTGCAGCACTAAGACCAAAGCATTGCAAATTACTTGGCAGCACAGGTTCTCATAACATTTGTGTTTGCACCATTCATGAGAACATTAACTTGATGCTTCATGGTCTTAGAAAATATTCATTCGAGAATGATTATAAATTGTGATTTGAAGAAATATTATGTAGCTCATCAACTAGAACTAAAAAATGTTACCTCCGTGAATGCGAACGATGTCCAGGCTTTTCAGATTTTGAGAGTAGTTTAACAGACAAATTAGAAAAACGTGGTTTAGTTGAAATATCTTTTGAGCAATGGATTTCAACTGATAGATGTAGTTTAGAGACACTTGTTAAACCAATTGATGAATTTATTGCTTATTTTTGTGAAAAGTTGGAACAATTAGTATCCCACGATTTTGTCAAATCTCAGCAGTCTAGTTTCTTGAGAGATTATAAAAGATGTCTTAAAGACGGCGAAGTAATAATAATTTGTGATTTTTCTGAAAATTATTCATTTGTTTTTCAAGATGCTGTTCAAAGTAGTTATTGGAGTAATGAGCAAGCCACTATTCACCCTTTTGTCATTTATTACACGGAATCTGGAATACTTAAAAATATCAGTTTCATTGTTATCTCAGAAGTGTTGAAACATGATACGATTGCGGTGCAGGTGTTTATTTCAAAACTAATAAGCTTTTTGCAAACAAAAATTAAAGTAAAGAAAGCTACGTTTATGTCTGACGGGGCAGCATCCCAATATAAAAATAGGAAGAACTTTGCAAGCCTTTGTAAGTTTAAAAGAAATACAATATTGATGCTGAATGGCATTTTTCGCAACATCCACGGTAAGGGACCTTGCGATGCAATTGGTGGTACATTAAAACGAATGGCAAGATATGCAAGCCTTGCTGTACAACATGAACACCCTATAAAAAGTGCATTAGAGTTATTCGAATGGGCGAACCAAAAAAGTGATGATTGTTTAACAAAAATGTCGTTTTGTTATGTATCACATGAAGAGTATGAACAGGGGGTAGCAGAATGGAATGAAATTTACCGACAGACTAAAACGATTGCAGGTACACAAAAGTACCACTCATTCGTTCCAATTTCAGAAAACGAAGTTTTTGTAAAACTGTTTTCGAATGACGAAGAAGGCAGGATTCATAATATATATAAAAGCAATCAATAGTTTATATAATGTTTATGTAATATTATCAATGACCGAGACTAATAAATGGTATATATAAATATAAATCCAACCATAATTCATTATTTTTGTCTTATAACTTTAAGTGAAGCTTTTTCAATCGACGAGCTGTTAAGAGTAAGTAAGAGGCACATACATGTGTTTTAAAAAGGCTTAAAACACAAGAGAAACAATCGTTAGCTATTGTTGTTTTAATATCACGAATAATTTATGAAAAGGGCGTATTTTTTGAGGTTTTGAAATTTTATTGAAAGAAAATCAGAAATATCTTGAAAACAGTTTGCGCTTACGTGGTTTATCATTATCATCATTATTGTTTGTGATGATCTCCAAAACCATATTGTAACATCAAAATTTATTTATAAGAATGAATAACCAAAATTTGAAATATACACCAAAGTTCGCTATTTGAAAAACTTTTTATTATAAGAGCGTCCATCCTAAAGTTTTTTCAAAACGTGTCTTTTTCTCCTCAAATCTCCATACAACAAATTAAAAAAATATTAAAAATACGTTTTTTTAGATATTTTATTTTTAGTAATTATTTTTGATTTTTCTTGATGAAAAAAAAAATTTGTTTTCTGTGTATATTTTTTTAAGAAAGGCTTTTTAGTTCCCTACAATTCCTTTATATAAAGTTTTTCTCTAAATGTAATGGTTTTTGAACTACGATTTTTCAAGTAAAATGTTGGAAAAAACACATACGCCCATCTCAAAAGTTACTCTTGAACCCAAATTATCTTAACACCAGTGGAATTTTTTTTTTCCAACGTACCGAACTCATGTGCCAAGTTTCATCCAAATCAATGATGATCGGGTATGATTTTTGGGATTTCCGGCACATTCTGGATGGAACAATTCAGGGGCAGATACACTTATGCTTAAGGACCATCCAGAGATTACGAGGTGGAAAGACATTGTCGTGGTTATTTTAGAAGAGAAGTTGTAGAGCAAACGAATTGATTTAGTTGTTGGTGCATGTTTTTGCCATTAAATTACATTAAGGTGGATGTTGGTTGAGAACACAAACGGCGACGGATTTGCTTCGTCACTTCAAAATTTTGAATCTCGGAAAACATGTGGACTTCTTTGAGGAAACTTGAACCAGTACAGTGCAGCAAAAATGGTTTTATATATTCCGCATGCGATTTTTTTTGTTTTTGTTTCTTATGTCGTTTCCGAATTGGAAACAAGGTAAAAGTCGACCAAGTCTCTCAATAAACGCTCGGAAGGCATTCAATAGACCTGAATTAACGGTAGAAGTTCATAGGCGTAGCCTGGGAGTAAGGGGGGGGAGGTATGAGGAGCAGTTGACCCCTCCCCCCTTAATTTTGATTATATTTTTTGGAATTTTAATGTTTGTTTCAATTTTTTACTATTTATTTAAAATGTTTGTCAGATTGCCCCTTTGCCTCAATGAAAAATCCAAAATAACGCGAAGTTGCCTCGTATTTGTGACAGGTTGTAGCAAAAAAGTGCAAATAGTGAACATGCATGAGTTTTTTTAAATAGTTAAGACTAAAAATTATATTACCATATTTTTCCCTTTAGTCAAGAACCCGACCTATCTCACCTGACGTATCTTAGAAACTATCTCTTCACCTGTAATGTTAGACAAGCGTTGATTGCTTTTTCCCCGCTACCTGAAAAATGAAAATGCTATGCTAAATTCAACTTTCAGTTCTTGGCAATCAAAAAATTTAAAATTTAAACCAATGTTATAGCACTCGGCAGCCAAATAATACTAGATTAGGAAACATGATACACAGTCAGCAAGTATTCAGGAAGTATCAACGGAAAATGTCTACTTGAAATATTCATGATATGGGCCAAACCGATCAATGCACAGTGGTCCAGATTGCAATTTTAGCTGGAAAGATGCATTTTCAGCCTAAGTTTGAAGTTTTAGAGCAAAGTTGTCTTCCACAAAGTTGTTTTTAATAACTTTTTTGATTCAAACTTTTCAGCAATTTTGTCTTCACATTAATTCTAGAACAATAAAAGTTACAACTTTTGGTATGCTGGAATTGTCTCTATCGTATGTCAAACAACTGTTATTAGGGTTTTTGTAAACAAAATAGCCTTTTTCAAATGTTGGTTTTTCTAGCTGGGGCAAACCAAACAAATACATCCTAACAGCATTTGAAAGTATTTTAATTATTGCATATCTTGTCTGAATACTGGAGATATGTTATTTTTTTAATTTAGGCAAAAAACATTCGAAAAGGGCCTAATGTTATAAGATAATCATTAAATACTCTCTAATGGTAAGAGACATCGGCAAGATTTACACGTCTTTTATCTTTTATCTTTTTACACAAAACTTTTATCTTAGAGGGGGTGATCCCGGCGTAGCGGGTCACATCCATACCTCTCACGCCAAAGTCACGAGTTCGAATCTCACCCCCGGACAAATTACGAAAATACCCAAAAGGTATTTGAGTGACTACGACGGGAGATGAACCAGCCCAGGGCTGAAAATCTCGATAATCAAGGAATAAAACAAAGAAAAACTTTTATCATTTCAAGTTATAAAAATTATCTCAAGACCACGTTGTTGGCAAATTTGAAATAAAAAAGTTAGATAAAAAAACTGTGTTTTTAGGAACACTCTAAATAACGAAAGCAAAACTGTCCTGAAGAAAGTTTTTACTTCCGATACTAATGATAAGTAATTTCACTATAGGATTCTTTTGCTGTTTGACCATAGTTGGTCAACCGTTTTCAGTTAGTTAGGCTAGTTAGAACTTGTTGATGAGATCACAGTGGTCACAGTGGTCTAGAATGAGAATTTAGCTGGAAAGATACATTTTCGGCCAAAGTTTGAAGTTGTGGAGCAAAGTTGTCTTGTACAAAGTTATTTTTAATAATTAAGCGCTTTTTTTGGTGTGAATGAAAACAAGGGTGGTCCATATTTTCAAGGAAATCGAAAATCTGACTTTTTTATATGCAAAAATAATGGCATACATTATACAGAAAGGTTGTAGAATGAATAATTTCAAGCAACTTTGATGTTAATTTTTTTTTCTGTACCTTTTGATATGACCGAATTAGAGCATTTTTTTCGGTGTCCCTACAAAAAAAAGAGTTTTGCTCTAACTCTTTTATTTAAAATATGCCAACAACGTTGTCTTCAGATAATTTTTAAAACTTGAAAACGAAATAGTTTTGACGTGTAGATCTTGCCGATGTCTCTTACCATGAGCGAGTAATTAACGATTTTCTCATAAGCTTACGCCCTTTTCAATTATTTTTTTGAATTGCCCCAACTAGAAAAACCAACATTTGAAAAAGGCTTATTTTGTTTACAAAAACAATAATAACTTTTGTTTGACATACGATAGAGACAATTTACAGCAAAATAACTGATTTTTAGCTAGGTAGGAAAAAATGCTCAAATTCGATCATATCAAAAGGTACAGGAAAAATTATACTAACAAATTTGCTTAAAACTATTTACACTGAAAGTTAATTTTTGTTTATATTACAAAATCAAAAGTAATACTCACTAATCCATTCGTTGTTTTCAGCAACGAAACTGATTTGTTCTTTTTATGAAGATGCATTCGTAATTAATTGCACGCGCAACTGTCAAAAGCACGAAGCTTTTGTTGATACAGAAAGAACATTCGTACATTGTACGGAAACAATGCAAAGAACTACGAATATTTTGTCACAAATTAAAAAGAAACGTCTCTCTGGTGGTTGCATGAAGGACTGACAGATCTACTTTATCGACTCAAAATGTAATTGACAAAAAAAAGCGCAATCACGTGGAATTGTCCAGCTTTTTTTTTTATAGTTTCAGACATGGGATTCGAACCTGACTATTTGGAAAGTAATGATTCTTAATCCGTGGTTGATTTCACTAGGCCACACTTACTCGTGAGAACAATCTTGATGAATGAGCATCAAGTTATAGCTGACGACAGCGCTTTGATTTTTATTTTGGGATAGATAAATTATTTCCGCCCATACCAGCAGCAACACCATCATACATGAGTACGGTATAAAAGAGAAACAGCGATTGGCTGGTCATCACGAAGTTCATTTCGTGCATTTTAACAAAAAGGTGTAATGATAGCATTTGACCAGATAAAAAGCATTATGAATGTTTCATACAATATACGAGACATTTGTTCTATGTACAAAATCCATGTTTACGAAACGCGTGAAAGCTACTTTACGAAAACAAATTTTCAGTGTAGTCTACAACTTTTTCGAATAATGTATGCCATTATTTCTGCAGATAAAATTCTCTGGAAATAAGGACCACCCTAGTGTTAGTTTAAACCAAAAAATCGCCTCCTTATTAGAAACAACTTTGTAGAAAACAATTTTGCTCCACAATTTCAAACTTTGGCTGAAAATCTATCTTTCTTGCTAAATTCGCATTCTATACCACTGTACAATGTTACCCCGCGGATCAATTATATCCTGTGTTACGGTACTTTAGTTTCGTATTATTAAGGATATATGTTAATCATATCTTAGAGTTTGATTCGGTACTTTAAAATATTGTTTCCGTATCCAAGAGATTTTGAAGAGTAATTTAATAAGTTTGTGTGAAAGCAAAATAGCATGCTAATCAGAGCGAGAAGTTGCTATTGTCTTATCCTATACAAAGATTTTGTCCGTTTCTATGAACATAAGCAAAATAAGGAGCATGGTTGACCGTCTGAGGTTGCTACTCCGTTGCAGCCAGATCAGCTGTTATTACACAGAGAACTAATAGATAATACTTGGGACTAAAAAACATCTTCAATATGTCAAAACTAGTAATCCCAAACTAAGGCAATTCCGGCCGAGACCACCTCTACAGTTCCACGAGAAATTACTGGAATGTTGGATTACAGGATTGGGAGGCAGCAGAGTTTGTTTTATTAAACGATAAGCTGTATTCACGCGGTGTTAAGTAAAATATTTTAAATATAAGTATCGATTTCTGATTTATCCCAACAGTAAGGATGCTGTTGGAGCCACTTACAAAGTGTGACAGTGGTTTTTCATCGAAAAATAAGTTAGAACTGTAAGAAACTCTCTTTTTTTACTTTTTTTAAAAACACTCTTTACTATTAACTTTTTTGAGCGTATTAGTAGATTGGGAAGCTGTTAGAGCCACTCACGAAATGGGAAAGCGATTTACTTGCTCCATAATATGGTGGTACGGCCAGCATGGCAAAACAATATTATGGATCACAATTAATTGTTATCCCCACCACCATTTCAGTGCCATGCCCGATAGAAAAAAAAGTGCACAACCTTTCACAGCCGATGCTCGAAGCAAATCACTTTTTAATAAATTTTCAATTTTTACAACTGTATCCTACAACTATCTTACTACTGTAACTAACATCTGTATCAATCAAGTAAAAGCTTTTAAAGAACAATCTACGCTGATCTATTCAAAATTGCGATTGAGGAATTTAGTAAAAATACGAGTGCATGGCGTGCCTTCTGGCAACTTTATGTTTCTATTGATGTTCAAGCTCATCGGCTTAGCACGAACCTAGGGATACTTGGTCCAATACTAAACGATTATCATTACCTCCAATCCTGTCAACCAGTCGCAATTTTTTGAGATATAGTACACGGATTATTATATTTTGAGATAACACAATGCAGACGTCTTCAAATTTGGAAAACCGACAGGCAATCGGTGGAGACCCACATGGTACCTCATGGCAAGATTCTAAAAGGCGGACCGGAAGATTCTATGAGCTACCTCCCCCTAAGCTACCTCCCTCTAGCTACCTTCACCTACATCACTGACCTAATCAACGCGCTCGAGGACATTCCCATCAATTGATCGGCGCAACGTGATAGCAGAACATTTAGTGGACCAGGTGGATAACATGTCTAGCAAGCTCTTGAAGCCGGTAGAGGATGGATTTCCTCTTAGAATTCACAAAACTCCAGAAACTTGTTGCATCTCTATGCAGACCAAATTGTACACGCATAACATATGATTTATACAGACTAACATTCACTAGACGGTACAATTTACAATTACAATTTAAAACGGCAAGCAATACAATAAAAATAAACAAACAGGCAGTGTTGTGTATGCTCCAGCTAGAATTGGCTTTCTCGTTCGCTGTTTTGTTTTTCATCACCATTACAATTTTTATCTTTTTCATTCCCAAGTAACATTGCCAAAACCATCCAGCTTTATTAAGTTTTATTAAAGTTTTATGAAAGCCACTAGAAAACAATTCGATTTTATTATGGCAGCAAGAGAAGCGAAAGGGTTTCAAATTTAAGTAAGGTTTACACAGCTTCTTAACAACGATCTTAAAACACTGACTTCTAAAATTCCTTTTACTCCTATCAAAGGTTTTATTTTGACTTTATAAACTCATAAAATGCTGTTTAGATATGCCATTTTAGGACTCATTCAAATTATTCTATTATGGTCAGTTAAAAAAGCATTTTAAACCCATTTTGCCTCCAGTAAATGCATTAAATGGCTAATTGGCATTGGGGAAAGCTACCAAGCGACCAGATAGTTTTATAGTAGCCATTGCTGCGATAAATTGGCTTTGTGGCAAAACTGTAATTTCTTGCAATCGCCATATTGAAATATATGAAATAATTTAAATGTGGAATACATTTACACCAAATTTTAAATGTAATACTCTTGAACTGTAGATCTAAGACAAACTTTGGTATTCGTTTAGATAACCTTATTGATTATGATATTCGTTTAGATAACCTTATCGAATAGATTTCTTTCATTTTTTGTTTTTGTTGTTGTAAAATCGCATAATTTACGAGGCGCATTATTTTTCAGCTCTTATCGTGCCAATATTCACCATAAAATTAAATGCGCATATGCTTTGTAGCATAATACGCTATAATAAAATTCAATTTGTTTTATATATTTTGCTATCAAACATAATTTCCCGCAACACTAGAAGTTTTTTCTTAGCCATTATTTACTGTTGAATGAATCAGAAGAGCAGAGAATCGAACAAAGCAGAACAACATAAACCAACCACGATATCGCCGTGAAGTTTGACAGCTGTGGCCATTTGGCTCTATGCTGGTTTTGAGTACGGCCAATAGGTTTTATGATGGTTCCCAAGTGGTCATAACATCTTTCACTAGAACATTTTCAGTATCTTAATGGTCTTAGAAAGGTTTTATTAATTTGTTTTCACAACCGTCTACAGGGTGGGCCACTTTGTACACATTTCGGCTTTAAATATGCATAGAGGAGGTGTTGGTGGACAAAACAGTTTTGAATATAGTTTCATCAACGAAGCCGGAAGGAGTGCTATACGGCTGGAATAGAACTGAAAATGTTACTTTGGATTGTCATTACAACCATTTACATATTTTTCGTCAACTTTTCATCTCTTTCTTCGTCTACTCTTCTATCTTCTTCAAGTTCTTCTTCATCTTCTTCGTCGTTGTTTTCTTTTTTGCATTCTTTTTCTTTTCTGTATCATCTTCCTTTTCTCTTTTTACTACTTATACTAATATCCTCTCACTTACCATTATTGCTGTTTTTTTACATAGAAATGAGAAGAAAAATTGGTAGTAGTATTGGTACGAGGCACTGAAGAAGTCTGCACATTGTAGACGAAGTACGCGTACCTGTCAAGATAAGCAAAAGTAGTTGGAATTAAATGGAAAATATCATTTCTATGTACAGGTTTTCCACTAAACAGCTCAAACTCTCTAGGATTCACTTTTTTTTGCTTGCTTTTCCAACCTCTTGTATTGGTGTTTTACTATAACCTTTGTCAACCTTCTTTCCTTGATTCTTCATTCGCAATTATTTGTGTTGCTAACATTTTTGTTCCTACTTTTTGTGCGTTCTCCGGTTTGATTCACATTCTTCTTCCGATTATTTCTTGCTACTCTCACTGTGTTCGCTTTTTATAATTGCTCCTGTTTTAAGTTGTTTCTTTGTTCCGTATTTGTTCTGCGTCTTTACAATTTTTGTTTTAATCCGAGTTATCTAGGGCACCTTGAAGGCTTGCCGCACTTATACTGTGCTCTTGCCGTGATGTAGTGTTTTTGACGCGTATGCTCTCAAGAGATCAATATTCATCCCGGAAGTGACTGAAGATTATCACAGACTTCGCATCGTTCCTTCGGTCCTTGGAAATGGGGACTTCCAAACAAACATGGGTCCAAGAAGTGGAGCCACCCAATCCGTTTCTGTTGGATCCAGGGGTGTCATTATGCTAGATTTATCTGGCACTGCCAGACTTTTTATCGACATAAAGACAAAAAAAGAAACCTTGCATAATGCCAGACTTTTTGAAATTAGATCAGATTAAAAAAAAAGCGTCGTTATATCCTCGCTTTTCATGTGCTCATATTATTTTCAGTGGTGAAAATTACCAATTAATGAACCTTGTTGTAGAGAACTATCTTGAGCTTAATAAGCAAACCTCCAGTGGAAATCGGTGAATATGCACTGAATACCGAACACTGAGTACACAAGTTATTTACAATTTACTCGTCCACTTAACGTTAATCGTTTAGCAACACACAAAACATTCGATTCTGATAATTTTCTTCCAATTACGGAAAAGTTGCCACTGCTATGTACCTTTGTTAACAATATCACGAAAAACATTAATCCCATCTGTGTACATATATTAATCGTACTGATTTTAATCAAGAAAAAAATACAAACAAGTTAACGCTCTTCACTACAACACCCAAAAATTAAGTACACGCTCGTTTGTAATTACTCAAAACTGAAAAAAACGACTCAGTTTAGTTAAAAGTGGAACAACCCTAATTAGAGTAATTGAAGGGTTACTCATTTTTGATTAACTAGGTCACCTGTCAGAATTAGAGTAAACATCACTCAGTCACGTTTGTTGGTATTTTTACAAAACTGAATAGGGAAGGTCCATTAATTATGTCACGCAGTAAGGGAGGAGGGGGGGGGGTTGAGAAAACGTGACGATCCATACAAAAAACGTGACAAGGGGGGGGGGGGGTTCAAAATGTAATTTTTTGCGTGACGTAATTAATGGACGTTCCCGTAGAAAACGACGCTGTTTTGATAAAACTGGAACTACCCTAATTAGAGTAACTATGGAATTCTGATTAACTAGGTCTCTTGTCACAATTTGAGTTAATATTATTTTGTTTTTTATTTTAATGAAATTGTTGATTGTTTCCGACAACTGTCCAGTCGAAACGGAAGTGTCGAAATACTTTAAATTTGAAATTTTATGGATTGATTGTAATTCGTGGATTGAATTCGGCACTTCGACGTCAAAATGATTGTTGATTACAACATACAGCCGTCACATCTTGAAAACTTTTGATCGACTGAACCACGTTTTTAGCTTTTGACAGCTTCATTGTAATTACCCTATTTTTATAAGTACAGCGCTTTTACAATAAGAGTAGCAAATACTCAGTTTCCTTATATCAAGCAACTCAGTTTTTGACATTTAGCATAGAAATACGAAACTGAGTGAGAGTTACTCTATTTAGATGGATCCGAACGAGCGTGTAGATCATTTGACAGCACGTTACGTGTTTTGGATAGCATGCTTACACATTTAGAAGATTTTACAGTATTCGGTAATTTTTTACCGAACTTTCAACAGCTGAACGTTCGGTAATTCGATTTACCGGATTTCGGTGAAATTTTACAGTATTCCGGTACAAAAATTACCGGAGCTTGTCAAATTTTATCGAAGTCTGTTCAGCTGTTGAATGTTCAGTAAAAAGTTACCGAATACTGTAAAATTTTCTGAGTGTGTATAACCAAGACAAAATGAAAGGGTTTGTTTGTTATTCTGCCATGAGATTATTGACAACAAGACTCACCATAACGTTGGGCATAGAATGCTCTATGAATGATTGAACACGCACACTAGCGTTGATGTGTATGCTATACAGTATGTGAGCAGTGCAACATCTAGCGACTACGTCGATTGTAAACACGGTGCAGTATAGGTGCAGGCGTATTTAAATTATTGTGAAAATTAATCCCATAGTTTTCTAGTATTTTATCGCGTATTCGTAGATTCTCGTGTGGCTAGTGTAATAAGTGAAGTGTGATGTGTATGGTTTGTGCAATTACGCAACGAAAATTTGTGAGGATATAGTGCAATTAAAGAGAAAACTTGGAGTCTGGCTCGAATGTATTCCCTAGTATGGGTAGGGTTACGTTTGAAGTTGGATGACTGCCGAATGTGATGAATATATGTACTCTGGTGAGCATAGTTTTCGCTTCCCTGTTAGTGTGAACAATCCTTTTGTTTTTTTCCTCTATTATCGAAATTTTCTGCCCGGGGCTGGTTCATCTACCTTCATAGTCACTCAAATACCTTTTTGGGTATTTTCGTAACTTTTCCGGGGATGGGATTCGAACTCGTGACTTTGGCGTGAGAGGTATGGATGTTAACCACTACGCCGGGGTCGCCTTAAAAGAGAACAATCCTCACCCATTACGTTTTCACGCGGTTTTGACGTTTATTTTGTTGATTCGTTTGCGCATACACGTCACTTTGTCTTATTGAAGCTGGATTCCGTAAAATCCCAAATGCAACTATGTCGTGTCTAGTCAAATAGTGTAATTCCACGCTTGTGTGTTACTGAAGTATGCGAGTATACGAGTCAAAAAATGACTTATTCTGGGACAACATTTGTAAAACCTTGTAAAAACATTTCCGTGTATTGCCAGATTTTGCCAGGTTTTTTATTTGTGGCATGCCAGATATTTTTCAAAAACTAATGGCAACCCTGGTGGATCGCTGGACACTCCTGGACACACATAAGTGGACGCATCGTGGGAGCACCAGTGACCAGCGAGTATTAACACGCCTAAGTATTGGTCATACACGGCTCACGCACACGTTTCTATTAAAAAAAAAGAACCTCCACCCAGCTGCTGTGGAACGGTGTTGGATGTACGACACATAATTCTGTAATGCGGAATTGTAAACAATGACTTTAATTCTAGAAAGTCTGGAATCAAAAGACTTTTAAGATATCCTACTAGATCATGATAGAGAAAACAGTCCTCGACCAGATGCTGATTTCAATTCATGAGAGTGTTTTTACGTTCGAGGTAAATGTTTGTTTAGAGTCATTATAGAGATTTGGCTTCTGTCCCTTATCATGATTTACTTAAATTCAATCACAAAGGAGGCATCATTTTTCAGGGAATCTTTCCTCGATGTATGTCAAGGACGCATTACGTCTCGTGTGATATGCATAGTTTCTAAGTGTGTACTTGACCGGACAAGAAAACTTATCCACAATGTAGCACTCCTCAACTGACTAGGCTATGATCAACCATCGTAAAACTCACTTCGCACATCCCTTTAAACTAGCCACTGAACTCTTTACCAGCATTAAAGTCAAGCCAAACATCGCTTAATTCCGTTCGCAAACAGCTGAGGAACCGTTTCTGAATGTGCTTCAGAAGCAAAATATCATCTGCGCCATTGCACCCGGATCCCTCAGCATACATGGCAAGGTTAACCCCAACCGGTGGGAATAAGCTGACTCCTCGCGCCTGGAACTCCTCCCCCCTACTAGAAAACTGAATGAATTATACATGTATGTATTCATTTTGTTTCGCTAGACACACGGATCGACGACTCTTTCAATTCCCCATTTGGGAGAAAAGCCTCCCATCCGTCTGCTTTAAAGCAGTTTTCCATATAGGTGGGCAGGGGAAGAGGGTGTAAAAGCGACTAACGAAATAGACTGGACCAGTGATTGTTGCGGAACAATTTCAGGTAGTAGAATTTTGTGTACTTATATTGAATAATTCTGACTTATAAAACATTGATTTTCGTCGTTCATTTTACCCCCACCGCCCCTAGTTAGTAGGAGGAAAAAAGTACAAGTAGTGAGCAACAGTTTACTCAGGCTAAGATCCTGCTGAGGTTGCTCTTTTTGAAGTGTTGAACTTTCAACAGACAACGGATGGCAGCGCTCGGTCGGCCGCATGGTGAAGAAAGAGCTTTGTAAAGATAGACAGAAAGAGAGAGAAAAACTTGTGATACACTGCGGTATGCATACTGAAATGGCGCAGAGGGATGCATAGGTACCGACTGGGTTGATATGGGCCAGAAAATCTGACTTGCAGGGATAACGAGAAACAGGAAGTCAGATGACGAGCAAATCCGCTTGTACAGACACACGAGTGGGAAACGGGAAGAAGCTGTATCTGATTCCGGTGTAGCTTCGCTTCGGGTCTTCAAACAAAATACAGGCTGGATTCAATCGCAACTGTTCCGATACGACGACTTGGTACATCTATGCATTCGATGATGATTACACGACCGAGTTTTCAAGTTTTCCAAACGGCTCAGCCATCATCAGTCTAGACCAACATTTTCAGACGGTTTGAATAGATTTAATCAACCTCGGAAAGACCCCCCCTCAAGTTGCGTGTCGACACCGATGCTCCATCATTGTGGAAATGCCACGAATTTCACTTTAATCATCATTCTTCAAATCGCCATCTCCCTCCCACGAATGAAACGTTAAACAATGGAAACCTACCTCCGAATGGACGAATAGTACTGATCCAGAAATTCCTTGGCGTGCTGCAGCACAATATCCGCCTTTCTCGGTTCCGTCCCGATGACGTTCGGAAACATCACGCTACCCATGCAAACCTCCCTGGAGCAGTGCATCACCTGTTGAGGGAACGATGAAAATGAAAAAAAGGGGAAATAGAGAAGAAATGATTTAGTTCGGTCTAGTTTCCCGAGACAGTTGCACTCAACGGCCCCTGGATTGGAAAAATGAGCGATCTTAAAGTAGGTGACACTTCAATTCCTTGCAGCATATGTGTGAGGAGCACCGGTTTCCCATTTGCCAGTGGAAAACCTCGAAGAAATGTGGAAGAATGTATAGTTAGGTGACAACCCCCGTCTTTTCAGCGCTGCGAATTCGGTGTTCACGGAGTTGACAAAATACCTTTTTAACGGGATGAAAATTTACTGCGATTGGTTGGCACTGCCAGAAAAGGCAAACATGAACATTTTTCAAACATATTTTCACTGGTGCTGTGTGATGATGCACGCAATTCAGCGCTTCGAAACGAAATCTGTTAATGCGGATTTTTGCTGCGAGAAGTGAATTCTGCCATGTCGAGATGTGAAACAAGCGTATTTCAACGATTGTCTGTCCAGTAAAGTGGCATTGATTCGTCCCGGCAGTTGGATTGATTATTGGTTTAAATGAAATTGTTTGCATTCTGTTAATACAGTTGAGTGTATTCTCTGAATGCAAAAGATTTTACAAAATGTGAATTCACTCGATAGTAAATCTTTTAAACCTGAAAATCTGAAAGTCTAGGGGATGACTATTGTCATGAAATTTAGAGGTCTCAGTAAGAGAATATTGAGGATTTCTGTACCTCGGAATAATTAATAATGCAGTTAAATTTAAAACTAACTATTGTTTTAATTTTTATGAAATGCCTCTAACGGGTGGCAACTAAAATTTGGGGATTTTTTCGAGGCCCCTGTATGCTTATTCATAAAGCACGTAGACTCATTTTTTTTTAAATCTCAGACCCACTCTCCTCATTCGTAGACTTTTATCGATTCATTTTTTGTTAATTTCGCATGGAGCATAGATATGAGTCCAGGGGCTCTGCGTCGCTGTCAAACACGTGTAGAATGCACCATAGTTCACATGATTTTGACAATTTTGGACATCTGACAGCTAAAATCGACAAAGATTTTTCATTAGAACCTAACTGACAAACGTAATCAATTG
>JASCZW010009633.1:0-41231 GCA_034211315.2 Aedes japonicus | reverse complement strand
TCGAAGAAATCTTGGTTTAGCGGGATGGATGTGGGTCGAGACTTCATTCGTGTCATGTCTCGCCTCATGTCCAATCATTATTCTTTGAACGCTCATTTATACCGGGTTGGGCTGAGCGACAGCAATCTCTGTGAGTGTGGACAAGGCTATCAAGACGCAGACCACGTTATTTGGTCTTGTGCTGAACATTGTGGAGTCAGATCTGAACTTTATGATTCCCTTCGGGCTCGAGGTAGACAACCCAATGTGCCAATTCGAGATATTTTGGCTGTACGTGATTTGGAGTACATGAAACTCATTTATGTGTTTTTGACTAACATTAGCATTAGATTGTAGTTAGTTTAACCTGTATGTTTAGTATAAGTTTTTTTTATATGTGTGTGTATGTGTGTGTTTTTTTTCTTTTTCAAGAAATGTTCAAGTCAAAAAGAAAACCATAAATTGTATAGTTATAAGTGTTTAGATAATTTAGAATTTAAATTTAATGTGTTATGTAAACCATACTTTAAATTCCCACCCTCTTTCCCATCCGTAATTTGTAATTCCTATTAACCTCGAGACGGCCGCGAGTAATCGGCTCTTTCCTCCTAACTTTAGTTTTAAGATAAATGATGTAAAAAAATATGAAAATTTGGCTCTGTCAAGTTAATTCGATTGAGCCTGTGCAAATAAATGATTATAAAAAAAAAAAAAAAAGCATTTCTAATAATCGTGGCACAAATTGACCGGAGTTTTGATTATTTTGTGGATAGTAACATCACATGGGACAATTATGCGTAGAAAGGCAGTATAGGTTTCTTTATAGTTTGATGGAGAGCAAAAATCGCTTTAGATATTATTGAAAATACAACACTGCTTCCTGACGCAAATTACGTCATACAAGGTTTAATTCCATCACCATCACATTGAAACGGCATTTTAAATCACTTCGGCATACAGATGCAGATAGAAAAACGGTTTCGTCTGGAGCGATTCTTTTGTTTTAGAGAAGAATGAATGCAAACATTCATGCTGTAATGGTTCATATAGGTCTGGTTTTGTAGTTATTGATCTAATCTATCATACCAAACGTAGTGATTGATTTGTTTGTATCGAAATCATTGGACATAAGCCTCATAAGACTGATCAATTTTTAAATAGTCATCCGAATGTACTGACTCTATTAGATGAGAAACCCGGAGATGGTGGTGGAGGGAATATAGTATTAGATTCTCGTTGATAAACATTAAACATTTTTGGATCTCTCTGAGATGTTCTAAGTTATCCAAAATGTACGTGTGTTCAAAACTTCAGATCTACAGTTTTAACAGTAGCTTCTGGGGCTATATAAGGTAAGAATATGTAGCTCAAACATATTGAATAAGCCTTTGATGCACAACAGTCGTCACATTGATAATTTTATGTTGTCTGTAGCATCCAAACTGTTCTTGACCTCAGAACTTTGGATATACAGTGGTAACTAGAGTTTTTTAGGCTATAAAAAGTTACGCCTCGTATTCAACCATAGTCAGGTGCATATTTTAACACTATATAAACAATATCTACTCAAACATATTCAATGAGTCTTTTGGAAGGTTAATAGTCATTATTTTATCACTTTGTGATCCTCTAGGTAATCCAAGCCGTCGTGGAGCTTAGAACATAAAACCTATGGTAGCAACAGGACCTTTCTGGGCTACAAAAAGTAACGTCTTGTATTCAAGCATATTTTCGAACGTAAAACTACATAAGAAGATAATCTTAGGATGGTCATCCAAACTGTCCTTGATTATTAAGTTCTGAACTCTTTTAGGGCTTTTTGGGCTATATAAGGTTACGATATGTATTCATCCATATTGACGGAGCGTTTTAGAAGGTCCACAGCCGTCATCCAGGTCATCCAAACCGTCCTTGACCTTCAGAACTTAAGATCTACGGTACAAACTAGAGCTGTTTGGGCTCTACAAAGTTACGCTACAGATTCAACCATATTCAGATAGTATAATGTGACAATCTTGGGATATTATAGGTCATCCAAACTGTCCTTAAGCTCAAAAGCAACAAACAGGATCTTCAGTTTTATCAGTAGTTTTTTGGGATACGTATTCAAACATATTCAAGCAATCTACTGGAAGGTCAACAATCATTATTTTATAATCCCGTAGGTCCTCTAGGTTATCTAAACTGCCCTGGAATTTGGTGTTTAAAGTCAACCGTAGTAACAGTAGCGTTGAATAAATGATTAATAATAATAAAAAAACAGTAGCGTTAAGTTAAGTCACATATTCAGCTATTATTTTGGAACGCAAAAATACATGAGAAGTTAATCTTGGGATGATCTAGGTCATCCAAATTATCCTGGTGTTCAGAACTTAGAGATATTTAGTGAAATGACGATCCTGAGACTGGTCGAGTTTGAGCTTGAAGTGCACTATCCATGGTCCGGTTGGAGAGGAAATTATAATCCTCTAACGAATGAAGCTCTTCTACTGTCGTTACAGCTTCATCTATTGCTGCCCAATACATTCTTCAATCGATGTAACGGGTTAGATCATACGCGATAGATTCCGATGGATTGAACCCGGTGTCAATAGAATTTTTTATGGGTAGGTGATCACTACCTTGGAGATACTGAATCAATCTAGCGATAGTGAATTCAAACAAAGTGTGAGGTATAAGGAAACGTCCAATAATTACGTCACGCAATAAATGACTTTTTTACCTCCCCCCACCCCCCACTTGTCACATTTTTTGTATGGACCTTCAAATTTTTTGCCCGCCCCCCCGGGCCCACCTACCTGCGTGATATAATTAATGGGCCTTCCTTAATCCGATGATGGACCAGCAATACGCCAACTTCTGCATTGTTTAGAACTGTTATGTTGAAGTTTTCACAGAGGTCATATATCAAGGAAGACCGGTTGTCATCGTTCATTTCTCCCCAGCTTGTACCGTGAGAGTTAAAATCTCCCATGATTAATCGTGGTACAGGAAGAACCGAACAAATATCTGAAAGTTTTTGGTTTATTGAGGCTCTAGAAGGAATATACAGAGAAGTAATGCAAAGGCTTTGCAGCCTGACAGCCTGACATGCGACAACTTCAATACCTGGAATTGGAGGAAAATCCACTTAATAGAAGGAGTAGCACTTTTTGATCCCCTAAAGAACTACTTCTCCACGCGAAACTTCTCGACCAAGACGAATAACGGGTGTTCAAGAAAAAATGGGTTCCAGTCTTATAGAAAAATAATTTCAACGATGTTAGCATTTTTTATTAACAACATAATGTTTATTCTTCAAAAAAAACGTCAATAAATATTGGAGAGTCAGCCGTTCGACGCAACTTAGTCGCGATGCTCTCACAAGAGCGCTAGACGGCAAAGACTTCCATCTTTTGGATGCAATTCCGTCAACTGTTTCGTATCCTTGGCCTGCCAATTATTTTTGTACACTAAGGCACTGAGGGAGCCGAAAAAATCCTCAATGGGATGGCATTGGAATCTTTTTCTGCTCAAGATACTCCACCGTCTTCTTGGCACAATGGGAAGCCGCCCTGTCCGACCAGAAGACGTACTTCCCATCCGCATAATGCTCCCTTACAAACGGCAGAAGAATTTTCTCAAGACACTCCTCCTGGTACACTTGTTGATTGATGGCCAGACCGCTCGGCTTGAACCACGGCTTTGAATGCCCTTTGTCTGATATGGCGATGTTCACCATAACTTTTGTTTTTCAAATTTTTGCTTAAACTTATATTTTACTTCGAGGGGTGTGGCTGAATTATCCCTGGAATAATAGCTGTCATTTCCTGGAATGTGGGTCTTCGAGAGCGGAAAGTAACTTTCGTCGTCTAGCACTAACGACATCCCTTGTCCCTTGTCATCCGCCGGCACTGCGATTTCACGGTCGCTATATGCTCGTCCGTATAGTCGGGGGACCGAGTCTTCTTCCGACAGATGATGTCCTCGATGTTGAGGGTTCGGTGAATCAAGGTATGGGAGCGACTTTGACATTCCCTTCTCGCTGATTGTCAACCACAGCAGCACCTGCTTGAGAACTTGGTGTGGAAATGAACTTCATTGCCTGCAGCTCCGAAACCAATGCACGCGACTTCCGCTTCCTGACATGTATGTTCATGTTCGCCAGGTTCTTTTTCACTGTTTGACCGGTTAACCGACCTCCCGGCCAAGTGCACCCAGCGATGTAGCCATTATCCCTAGGTCTTCCTCTTCAGTATCCTTTGGAGCTTCTTGTCGCTCAGGGTTGTCGGCCGTCCGAAACCGGGCTTTCTTTCGATGCTCTGATTGTTGTCTAATAGTCCCAAGATGTTGTAGATGCCGGAACGGACGTATCCGGCATCCAGAGAGTGCCACACGATGTCCGTTTTCGACGCGGTGGGTGCCGTTCTTTGAACGTGCACACTTCTGAACGAAGTTTCTTCACTGTTTTTTGCCATCACGTTCGACTGATAGAGTTGTCAAGTTTTGTCTCTTGACTCATGGGTTACTATGGTTGATGCTGCATAAGTAGTTTCGTCAGTGCGGGTTAAGGGGGGAGGAGGTTAAGGTTCGGATTATCCTTGTGGACTGACCTAACACAGAAGCCTGCACTTGGTCCTCGTGCACTGTGTCAGAGTGTGGTCACCCTTTGAAAAAAGACATACTCCTTATGCCAATAAAACCCGGTTCTTTGTTGCCTTTTTGCTCTCACATACTAGCGCAATCGATTCGAGTTGTCCCCGACTACCGATCTACCATACAATGACGGAGAGTTCTCCGATGTTGAAACATCACCGGAGAACGACAATCCGCTTTTCTCATGGGAACTCTACAGCTTTCCGACTTAGCTACATGGGTCTCCCCCAGGGATCGTGTTTAAGCCCTAGTTTGTATAATTTTTATGTCAAAAACATTGACAGCTGACAACTGTACGTTGAGACAACTTGCAGATGACGGCGTAGTATTTGTCATGGGGCTCAATGGAGTTGATGTGCACGGACCCTCACCGGGTACCTTAGAGAATTTGTCTACATGGGCTCAGGAACTGGGAAGTGGTTGATGATCCGTTTTGAGAGTAAACCTGCGTCCTAGCAGCATGCGATGGAATTTGGCACGTCGAACACCAACGCAAGACCTTCCTTCTCAAGCTGTCCATTGTTTGCCTGCGCGGGAGTGAGAGAGCGGGATGCGTGAGCGATGGTTTTAAGTGTACCATCTGGGAACTTGTGAAGAAGGTTTTCCCCGATACCGGACAGGGATGCCTCAGCAGAAACGCTGATGTCTAATACAAGATCATAATGCGTCAACATCAAATCCGAATGAAGTACCTCCTTGAACCGCTGGAAGATTTCGGGCACTCCTGATTCCATACAAATTTGGCATCCTTCTTGAACAGTGCGTCGAGTGGGACAAACTCTTGGACAATCATTCCATAGAAATTCACTGCACCAAGGAATCAACGTAGAGTTGTGACATCTTTGGCAGGTGGGAACTTGACGATAGCTTCCACCTTGGATGGGTCAGAACGGAGACCTTTGGCATCAACGATGTGTACGAGATACGTGATCTGCGGCTGAAGAATGTTGCTTTTTCTTCCCGTAGAACGAAACCGTAAGCTTAAAGCCATTGAAACAAAGCGATGAAGTACTCGTGGTGCTCCGTTTTGGTTTTGCTGGAAACCAAGATGTCGTCCAGGAATGGATCCACTCTTTTGAGGTCGGCGATCGTGCAGCTGGAAAACCCCGGGAGCAGATTTTAGCCCAGGTGCGAGCCGGTTGAAACGGAAGAGACCTCGATGAGCTTTGATTGAGAGCATCTACTTCGAGTCGTCGTCAACTTTCACTTGAAGATAAGCATCACTGAGGTCAATGATACTCAAAATACCGGCATCCATTTAAGTTGCTGAAAAGAGGGTGTCCACGATGAAATTGCCACACTACAAAATTGATTCGCAAAATTCGAGTTTTCATCCGATTGCCATCAAATTTTCAGGGATTGAGAAATAACTATTAAACTTCATTTTACCATTTTATTCGTATTTTATTTACAGTCCATACGCAAATGCCCGCACCTTGGTCTTCACCCCGGCCATGAGATTCTGCACAACCTGTGAATCAACCGTTTTTTGCATGTAAACCCATACTTTCTTCAGTTCCTCGACTGTCTTCACTACCTTAGGTCGTTTAAGAAGGTGCTGCTTCATAATCGCCCAGTACTTCTCGATGGGGCGGGGTGTTGGGAGGGTTGAACATTTTCGGCACGAAATTGACCTTATTGTCCGCATACCACTTCAGCACGTCCTTGGAGTAGTGGCATGAGGCCAAATCCGGCCAGAAGATTGTTGGGACGTTGTGGGCCTTCAGGAGAAGAAGCAGCCGCTTCTGGAGGCACTCTTTTATGTACACCTGTCCGTTCATCGTGTCCTGGGTAACGAAAGGTGCACTCCGCTTCCCGCACGTGCAGATGGCTTGCCAAACCAGGAATTTCTTCGCAAATTTGGACATCTTCTGAGTGCGGACATGCTCCGGAACGCTGAACTTATCCTTGGCCGTGAAAAACAGGTTGCCGGGGATTTGTTTGAAGTCGGCCTTCACATATGTTTCGTCGTCCATGATGCAGCATTCAACTTTCGTCAGCATGTTGAGGTACAACTTCCTGGCACGGGTTTTGGCGGACTTGTTCTGCTTCTCGTCGCGATTAGGGGCCTTTGTACCTTGAACGTTCGAAGCCCAGCCTCAGTTTTGGCCTTCTGGACAAAACTTCGGCTTAGGTGCAGCTTCTTAGCCACATCCCGAACGGAGGCGTTCGGATTTCGGTTGAAGGCCCCAACTACGCGGTTGTGATTTTTGGTGCTGTACGGAATACTTTTTCCTTCACTTCTGGGCTTCCGATCGGTGGTCAACCGTTCGTCGAACTGCTTAATCACTCCGCGACACCGTGGAATTCGCGATTCCCAACGTTTTAGCGATGGAACGATGCGAGATCCTTGTTCTCGTGATGAATGCGCAAGATTTTATCACGCACGAGCTGTTCTTTCGACTCCATTTCCGCGATCACAGGACTTTAAAACTTGCAGGATGTCAATAATGCACTATGAACTAAATCCACCCAAATTTTCATTACATTCTACGCAACGGTTAAAAAGTTAGAGCAATTTCATAGTGTGGCAATTTCATCGTGGACACCCTTTATGTCTTCATGAACCGGTAGTGGATAGTAGTTGGGCTCCAAAGCAGCATTCAGTCCGGTAGAAATCGGCACAGATACGTTCTTTTCCTCTTGGTTTCTTACATCGACGATTCGAGCAGCCAAGTGTGAACAATCCACTGGCGTAATGATAACCAGGGATTGAAGACGGTCCAACTTGATCTTCTCCATGGGTGTGAAAGAAACTGGTTGCTTGGGCTTGACAACGGGTTGGGCTTGAGAAAGAGTTTCGCCCTTATCTTCTTGCAGAGTCCTAGGACGAGCTTGAACAATTCTGGAAACGCAGCTTTGTACCTTTGGATCTGACTGTCTTGACTAGCAGCAACGTGGATCTGGTTACAAATTACAGACAGCGGAGTGTCCCATAATCCAAATAGCTTTATCCAGTCCACACCGAAGAGGTTGATCCAACTGTTGGTCACGTAGAAAAGTTGCGATCTTGGTAACACCTCCGAGTGTGACTGAACATTGCAGTTTTCCAAGTAGATGAAGAGGATTACCCGATGCTGTCCTGGTACTCCGTGTAGTAGGGGTCAGTGATGGTGACCCCAGGTTCTTACTCCACTGCTTTTTCGAAATGATTGAGATATCTGACGCGGTGTCCAACTAAAGAGCAGCTTACCTGGTTGATGCAGAATATTCCGTTGACGTTCTTCTTCTTCTTTTACGCCGCCTAAGTGTAACTAACAAAATAACCCTATTTGTGGCAAGTTTGCTTGCAATCTCGACAAACACGCTTCGTGTAGGTGCTGTCGCAGATGTAGTGCATTCCAAAGCACTGCCACAGGGTGTTTTGGTACGATCAAGGTTCGTCTTCTTGCTTTCCTTGAAAACGGATTTGGCCGGTGGAGGCTTGTTCTGCTTGACTGCACAGATTGAGCTAACCGGTTTCTTCTATTCCGGCAGCATCGTTTTTGAGGTTTTGAAGGCGATAAAACTCGGTTATGAGCGATTCTAGGGTGCACTCACCATTCGCGTTCGCCTAGAGCTTTGATAGGAGTCTCAATTTGATGTCAACGTCCATCGAACTCTCAGATGAAAATAAGGCCTTATAACTGATCCACCGTGATGTTGCTGAGCTCGATTTCTTCACAGCACCTGTACACCGTTCCAGTGTACGACAAAAAATCGTCTGCTTCATTTTTGGTCAGCTGGAAGCACAGGTACTGCTTGATGAACTAGGAGATCCGCATGCTGAACAGCTCTTTCAGCTTTTTCACTGTTTTTTCGAACGAAACTCACGAGGGTGCTTTGAGAGCACGAAGTCGACGTATTTGTCATGCACAATTACGCTGAGGCTTCTCAACAGAAACCGCACTTTTGCCGCATCGTTCAACTTCACTCCGTCCTTGAGGAAGAGGTCTTCATACTTTCGGTACCACCAGTTAAAAACGAGACCGTCATCTGGAACGTAGGCGAACTCCCGGATGTTGGAAACCAGAGATTTGATGATGAGCTCCGGGCTACCCGATGATCGATTGGAGCTACCGCTTTCTTGAATGCCGAAGCGTTCTATCATCTGCATCATCTGAGCGTTTGGTTCCCGCCATCTGATTGTTCTGCCGCAGGATTTGCTGATAGAGTTCTTCAAATTCATCACTTCCAGGTTTTGCCATCTTGAGAAAAAAAAAACAGCAGCTCTTCCTCTAAAACGTTTTCCGACTACTATGGCACTGTCCAACAGTTGCAATAATATCGTGGACACCCTTTCAAATCGCTCCAACAAAATAAATACAACTCAAATCATTATATTCATCATGCAGTGCGGTAACATCCTTTATTGTGCATATAAGAATAGTATTAGTTTACATTCGATACGATATTGAAATCTAGGAAACAATTGGGTTCTTGCCCCACAGATACTGCAGAACGATGGCACTCTCGCCGACTAGTGCATAGCTATCACTGTCAATCCAGGCACTGAAATTAAAAATACCGAAATACCACAATGAGTCCCCGCACATCGCCTACCCACATTTCAAACATACTTATCTTTCGTAGTGACCTTCTTGGAGGACACCACCACTTGCATCCTGCTGTCGACGCTTTGGTACAGTTCCGACAACCGCAAGGGAGTAGTTTCCGTGCCAAAGTTCAACGCAACAACCACGTATCCCACCTTGTCGACCTTGCGTTTGTACACGACCAGATTATCGCCGGAAACCTTCAAGTCGATGTCTCCTTCTGCCAGAATTTGTCGTTTGCGGTATTTGGTTAGCTTTTTGAACACCTTCAGATGACTCTTGCGAGCACGATCCTGTATTTTAACGTTGAGCGTCTTGTAGTTGTCAGCCACTGGTAGCCAAGTGCTGTTGCCATTGGAGAAACCTGCATTCTTTCCATTGTCCCACTGCATTGGAGTTCGAGCTGGATCCCTAGAGTACAAGGCGTAGTCTTGTTCACCGCTTCTACAGGCAGCTGGGTCTTTCGTTTCAGCCCAACCGATCGGCTGGTCCAACATACCGATCTCCTCTCCGTAGTAAGTGACGGCAATATCCGGCAACGTTTGCAAGGCAATGTTATACAAATCAATCTTGTTCTCACCTAGACGAGATCCGATACGATTGTTGTCGTGATTTCCTAGAACCCAGTTGGACCGTTGATTCGACGGCTTGGCATCTAGCCAGCGTTTTGCATACTTGACAAAGTCAGCGCCGGTACTTGTTTTCAGGACGTTGCTCATCAATTCAAAGTTGAATGGAATCTGAGCTCCATTGACTGTGGCGTTTCCGAAAAACTCGATGATCTTCGGCAAGCTGGTATAACCTTCGGTCATCATAATACGAGTTACGTTGTCCTTTTTAGTGTACTCATCCAACACCGCTCGCCACTGATAGATCATATCGTAGGTTTCCGGTTGATCCTTTGTTTCCAAATGGTCCAGGTAAGCAGGATTCTCGGTATCGTTGGTGGCTCTACTCAGTGGTTCATCGCGGTAGCGGCCCCCATTCTCGGCACTCTCAAATAGATACGGCACGGCATCAATTCTGAATCCGGAAACACCTCGGTCCAACCAAAAGCGTAAAACGTTCTTCATCTCTTCGACTACGGCTGGATTGCGGTAGTTCAAATCCGGTTGTTGCTTGAGGAATTGGTGAAGATAGAACTCCTGACGTTGTTCGTTCCACTCCCAGGCCGATCCTCGGAAGACGCTGATCCAGTTGGATGGTGGAACCATAGTACCATTTCCACTATCTACACCCGGATGCCAGATGTAGAAATCCTTGTACGTCTCGTTCTTTGCTACCGACAATTTGAAGTACTCGTGCTCATCGCTGGTATGGTTCGGAACGAAGTCCAGAATCAAGTGCATGCCAAGTTGTTTGCACTTGTCGGACAAGCGTTGGAAGGCGTCGAGGTCGCCGTATTCCGATTGGATCTGTCGGAAGTCGGAAATGTCGTAGCCAAAGTCGGCCATTGGAGATGCGAAGATCGGAGAAAGCCATATTCCGTCCATGCCAATATCCTTAAGGTATTGCAGTTTTTCGGTGACACCTAGATGAGAATTTGGTTTTAAGTGGAAGCTTGAGCGAATCGTTTGCTTGAGTTCTTACCATCGAGATCGCCAATGCCGTTGCCATCGGAATCCTTGAATGATCGTGGATAGACTTGGTAGAAGTTACCGTGTTCCCACCAGTCCAAACCGGTGGCTAGCCCTGCTAGGAGGGTCGTTAGAAGAGGTACAAAGACCTTCATCCTGGTTGTTCCGATCAATGTAATGCGAAGATCGAAAACGGTTGAATGATAGCGAATGGAGAACTACCGGGTGGTTTTTATATCAATCGAGAGGCGCAATTATGCAGTCAAATTTGCAGCTGGTATTTGTTGACAAATATTGCTCTCGTTGGAAATTAATTATTGAAATATAACTGAGGTGAGTTCTCATTATGGGATGTTATTATTTGCGATCATTGGATAATTTGTTTGTCACATTTGAAGTTATGTTTTTTGCATTTTTCATGAACCTATTTGTTTGAACAGATTTTTAAAGGAATCTAGAAAAATGGTTTTCACTTGATGGCAAAACTTAAATGATCACAAGTGTATGCAGTTTAAAAGTTGATTATACAATAGGGAAGGTCCGTGAATTATGTCACGCAGTAAGGGGGAGGGGAGGGTCTATCCATACAAAATAATTTGAAGGTCCATACAAAAAACGTGACAAGGGGGGGAGGAGGGTTTATAAAAAGTCATTTTTTGCGTGACGTAATTAATGGACGTTCCCATATGAGAATGTAATTGCATTTGTCTTTTATAGTTCAATATTACAAGTAATTGAACTGGAGATTCGTTAAGCCTCAACTCTCGAAATTTTTAATTTTGCTTTCTTCTCAAGAAGTTAGAACTTTGTCGAGTTTCAGAACCTTGGAAGTTGTTAAAGTTTCTGTTGAGATCACATGAATTGGTATTCAGCTTGACTATTAGGTTTGAGGCACGGACAAGTCCGCCACCTCAACAGGTGCCTGTTGAAGTGGCGGACTTGTCCGTGCCTCGACCTACCCCGCAGTGGGATGTTAGCAAAAGATGACGTCTTTGGTTCGAGTACCACTGTACACATGCCCTTTCGCTCAATTTTCACAAACATCTGTTCTATTTCCAACCTGCCGTGGTGGCTTCCGGTCTTAGAAAAACTGGGAATTACTGTCAAAAATCCTGAAGATGGATATTTTTGGATCCGGAAAGGTGTATAAGGGCAAACAATCGATGTATGACGCCAATTTTGGAAATCAAGATGGTGATTTAATTTGCGTAAAAAGTAAGAAGTACTAGAAGTCGATATGTTTCTTTTTATGAGAAATGGCGTAGAATGGCTGAAAATCGATGTCTGGCGCTATTTTGGAATCGATCGTTCGAGATTGTACCGTGGTTGGCGATGGTACTTACCATACGTTGTTAACGACGGATAGTTTTTGGCACTTCTTAACCGTCACTGGGCAGTCTTCCGAGTCGTATTAGCGCCCCGTTAGGTTCTGACGTCGATTACGTGTCGAAAGTGCCGTCCACCAATCGAAAGGTGGTCGTTTTGCAATTCTGTCTGCTGCTGTGATCGCCAGGTGTCCTAATATTGGGGGCTGTGCCGGAAGTAGGAGCTACGAATGATCATATAAAGGGTGTACGGAATCAAATTGCGACACACACAAATATTCGGCAAAATTTGTTCGTTCAACCAATCATCTTCTAACTTTCAGGGAGTAAAATAAAACTTGTTTGTTTTAGTCAATTTCAATTTCATATCCAAATGCGCGAACCTTCTTCTTTGCACTACTCATAAAGTCCTGTACAACATTTGGACCAACTTTTTTTTGCGTGGCAATCCATTTTTTCTTCATATCTTCCTCCGATTTCACTTCCTTGGGATGCTTCCGGAGTGCCTGCTTCATGATGGCCCTGTACTTTTGAATTGGCCGCAATTCCGGTGCATTCGGGGGGTTGAGATGCTTCGGCACGATATTGACCACCTTAGCCTTGTACCGCTCCAAAACCTCTTTCGAGTACTGGCACGTGTCTAAATCCCGCCAGAAAATCGTAGGATCAACGTGTGACCCCAGAAGAGGAAGTAGACGCTTTTGGAGGCATTCCTTTAGGTACACCTGCCCATTGACCTTTTTTTTGTATGGATCGTCACGTTCCCCCCTCATCACCCCTATACTGCGTGACATTATTAATGGACCTTCCCAACAAAACCGATTGTTTATTTCACAAAAATATATTTATATCTACATTAGAAACAGTTGATTAAGATGTTAATCCTTCTTTATGTAATATTCTCGAATTTTCTGTGGTACATCCGCCATCAGGTTCCGTACGGTATCCTCAGATACGCCCACCGTGAAGATTCTCCATCTTCTCTTGAAATCATCGGTACCATTTGCTTTATACTTGATTTCGAAGATTTTTCGCATAGCTAGAGCCCAGTACTTCTCTATTGGGACAGTTTGGTGGATTGACTGTTGTTGGTACGTATTTGACCTCTTGTACCTTATACCATTCCAGGACGGATTCCGTATAGTGAGAAGATGCCAAGTTAAAACAGAGCTAGAGAGTCGTGGCTTCTGATGAACGGTATCATTTTTTGTACTCATCCTAATTGGTAGTGTCGGTAGAGACGAACCTTTTAGATCTGCGACCACAACTATATATGGCCTGCCCAATTCAAATACTTCTTCGGGAATTTGGACACATTCTTTGTCCGGAAGTGCTCGACAGCGGCGTTTCTTTGCATTGCCGTATGAAAAGCCAGACCCAGAAACTGTTTTAAGTCTTCGAATACGTATGTATCGTCGTCCACTCTGATACAAGAAAATGTTTGCAAAAAAAATGGTGTAAAGTTCCTTAGCACGCCTTTTTGTAGTGAAATTTTGCTTTTCATCACGAATGGGCAACTTTTTCACATTGAACGCCGTCAGTCATTGCCTCTGCTACACTTTTTGTTCGTATGATTTGAGAGCCACATTTCGCAAAAAAAGGTTAAAATTTTTCTCAATGATGGCCACCACCTTCTTGTTCTTTTATCGGAGCACACTTTTCGACCACTTCGTACCACTTCAACTTTTCAATCCACAGTCTAGCGCTGGTCAAATGATTACTTTTCAAAATTACAAAACACGGTACTTGTCGGTAGTTTTAGTTTCTTGGCAAGATCGCGTACCGATAAATTCGGATTTTGCTGCCGTTCGTAAAAAATGCGTTTGCGCACTTCCACTTGATTCGACGCCATTTTACTGAATGTAACAAAAATGTGAACATGTTGTGCCATGAAATAAAGGAGAGAGTTGACAGTTGACATATAAGCGAAACGTGTCAGCGACCCGTAAATAAACAAAAATCTACACTAAAAGAAAAGTGTCCAAAATGTAATGTGGACAGGATTCACAAATGCATATGGTAGGTTTTACGAGAAGGATAAGGATATTTGAATTTGAAGCGTATGTTGAATAAAACAACAACAATATTTAGAAAATACGTTTTATTTGATACTCCAAAAAATTCAAGACAATTGGTAAAAACGTAAAACACGGTTTTTTTGGCAAATCGCAAGCGTGTGTTGCAATTTTAACGTGCATGATGATGATGTAATACTACCATTTATTGTAGCAAGGTAACTTTTTATAGCAGTGGAATAATCTGAAAAACTATTTGATCAGGATTCTATAGTTGTTTGTGATCATCAAGCTTCTGTATGAGGGGTCAAAAACGTTTGGGAAGGCCCGTAAGCAGATACACTTACGCGAAACCCGCAAAAATAGGGGAGAGAATCTCCTTCCAAAAGCAAGTTCACACCTACAGCATTTGAATCGAGCCCTCGATTGACAAAATAAACCCAATAGATGGGGTCGAAGAGCCCGCCCTCGTTCCGCGAAATGTTAACTATAGGGAGGAGGCAGTCCCATGCTCCCTATCCAAATCGTTTCACTTGGGTGCCCTGATGGTCCTTCCCTTTCCCCGTTATATATTATGTCGTGGATATTCAGTGTGATTTTTAAATTAAATTTTTTTCTCGGAAGTGATTTTTTACCTTTGATTTTCATTGTATTGCATATTTTCGCGAAATACTAATTGTATTCGGGCTGTTCCAGTCGAAAAGCATGATGTAAACATATTTGCCGAATAGCAAAGTGCTACTTCTATAGAGACATAAATGCATCCTTCAGTATCACAGGGAAGCCGTCCAAATGAAGATTCTACATCAGCAACAATTTCCGGTGAGATCTTTCTGAATATAACTAAATTTGACCGATACTGCTAAATACGTGCCATCCTCAAAACAATAAGGTTTGATGATGGAAGTGTATGCACAGTACCTATATCCATTTGATGTTTGTACTGTGTTTATGCGGGGTTTGTTGTTAGTGAAAATGACCTCGGAAGCGAAAGTGAGTAACCAGGCATTCCTAAATGGGTCACTGAAACCGAACAGAGCTATCACCTTCTAACTCCCAGGCTAAAAATGTTTGTCGAGTCGTCAACAGTTCGTTTAACTGCAAACATTTTTCTTTCAGAAAATCATTGCCGGACGGTGTCAGTCACACACACACACACACACACACACACACACACACACAAACACACATACACACACACATACACACACACACACAGGTAAGAATCTTGCTGATTAACTTCCAAAGATCAATTTTGATTTTTTGAAATCTGTTAAATGTGTAAACAATTCTATTGTTCTGAGACCCACCAGTGAGGCCGAAGTTAGCATATTTATAAGACAGCTTGACGTTAATAAAAGCAGATGTCATGATAATGTTCCGGCAGATTTGTTGAAGACCAACATAGGTCCATTTTCCAAGATCCTTGCTCAGCTCTTCAATAAAATTATATAAACTGGATCATATCCCAACATTTTAAAAATCGCTAGAGCTACGCCAGTATTTAACTCAGGAATCACTCATGACCCCTCTAACTATCGTCCAATTTCAACCTTGTCAGTCCTTACCAAAATTATTGACAAACTTTTAACCAGTCGTCTGGTTAACTTTTTGTGTGCTGAAAGCTGTGGAACAACAACTGCTATTACTGAGATTATTGATGAGTTGATTTGCGAAATTGACCGGAAAAGGATCGTGGGAGGGTTGTTGATAGATCTGAAAAAAGCTTTTGACACACTAAATCATGACATACTTTTGAATCGGGTCGGAAACAATTCGTAGAAATTAATGGTGTCCGTAGTAGTTTACGTCCGATTAATATTGGTGTCCCTCAGGGGAGTAACATGGGTCCTCTGTTATTTCTGTTATTTATCAACGATCTGGGAAATTTGAAGCTACATGGGGCACTAAGGCTTTTTGCTGATGACACGGCATTGTTCTACCCTCATTTTAATGTTCAGTCTATTATTAAATATATCGAATTAGACCTAGGAAAGCTCATAGAATACTTCAACGGCAATTGCCTTACTCTGAATTTGACTAAACTAAGTAAAAAGTAATCTTCAATTTATCTCCCCTATTTTCGACAGTTTTACTCTAAGCTAATTTTCAGCACAAAATTATCCCATCCTAGGTTTGCGCGATTATCAAACAATCATGTTTGTACACAACACTGTGAACAATTCTAGTTTCCATCACAACATTGTTGTAAAACTAGAGCTAATTTTCAGAATACTAGGCATGCAAATGAATTACTGAGAAACCGAGCAAATACGAACTTGGGTCTAAAATGCATCTCAAATCACGGTCCATTTATATTCCATTCACTACCTAATGGTTTGAAAATAATAACGAATAACATTATCTTCAAAAGCAAGCTGAAGCAGCACAGGTACGTAAATAATTCTATTTTCTAAACGTGTCAACACAATTTTGCATACGTAGGTTTTTTCTGGCTTGAGCTAGATTTTTTTCCTGCATTTTAAATGATTATTAAATAACTTTATCATGATTTAAATTAAATGTTTTAATTTTTGTGGTTACTCCTCAAAAGGAGTAAAATTCCACTGCACACTTAAATCCATAATTTCAGCTCGGAAAAACTTTTTGCTGATTTTTATCTGTAAATATGAATTTATACTGAAAGAACGGTTTTTTGTACAATATTTGCTGATTTCTGTAATATTTATTACTGATTTTTCGGTAAAACATTATAAAATACAGATGTCGGTAATTAATGTAATCAAATACCTCGGTATCAGAAAAAAACTCGGTACTTTTCATAACATCAGTAATTCTGTGAAGCGACCATTCAGCAAACAAAATGTAGCTTTACCGAGCTATCGTCAATATGTATAACGAACTCTCAGTTCTGGCTGGTTCTATATGACGCCATTTTTAAAAAGTTAAGTTATTAAGTGAACACTTCACACTAAACGCGTGTTCTTTGGCGTGTAACATTGTGTAATGGAGGAACTTTAAACTCGCTGACTGAAGTGGACAACAGCATTGCATTGTCTGCACATTTTGGTTATCTAACCGAAGATTCGGCAAAGTATGGCGATTTTCTTCGAAGTATACGCAATGGTAAGTCTATTTAATCATTTGGATTTCTTCACATCATTGACTACGTGTTTTTTACTTAATTCGAACGTTGGCCATAATCCGATTGAGGAATCCATCTCGTGACAATCAAAAAGGGAGACAGCATTCAAGAAAAGCCCAGTTTTTCCGATCGATCCAGTGAATAGTTTCAAACACGTAATTTGAAAATTTCTATATATTTTGATTTAATTTTTCGGAGCGAATAAAACATGAACTCAGAACAAGTGTCTAGCTTGTGAAGGTATTTTTTATTATCGCCGCAAAAATGGGGGTTTAAATTACCATTTCGTTCAGTATTTGATTTTACAGATATTCCGCACTGATTTTGCGGAATTGTCGGTAGTAAATAACAAAGAAACGGTAAAAAAAAATACTGAGGTTCTCGGTAATTAAATGAATTGGTGTGGCGACATGTTCGGCAATTTTTAAGGATTGTTCAGTTAATTTTGAAGATCAGTTCGGTATTTTTTGACATATTGCTAAAGGTTATACAGTACCGAGGAATCGGTAGTTGAAATTGATTACCGAGGTGACCACCGAGAGCTCAGCTGTTGAAAAATCGGTAATTTTTTAACTGAGCCCGGTAAAAATAATTAAGTGTGTGGGATTTACTTTGCATTTTGTTTTTGTAGTTATAATCTCCGCGTTTGTGTATTTTGGTTTTGTTTAAGTGATGTTAGTAAGTATCCATAACCAGGGGGCTCTCTGTGTGAGCTCTTCAGTGCGGGGATTAGATGAGGGTAGTAAGAAAAAAACTGATTCTGTTTATGTTTTGTAAATTGTGTAAAACCAAATTATCTATGAATATTCGCAAATGTAGCATAAATAAAACAATTGCTCCCAATTGGATTTAAGCTACTTAAAAATGAATCTACCATACTCTCAGGGATGCCAGATATGTTTTTCAAATATCTGTGATAAAAATTTGAAATGTCCGGGAATGTCTATAAAAGTCTGTAATTTATTTTGAATAAAAGTAGACGTAATAAGAGAACGAAAAGACGTAAAGACGTAAAAGAGAACGAAATATGTGATTTTCGCTATATGTGTGATTATGTAAACATTTCTGCATGTATTTCTTGGATTGTTTGTAACCTTACACTATTGTTTCATATTTTTAAAGTGACACTGAAGCATTCGCATAGATGATACAATTTTCTATATTTTTTTTCCACTGTAACGTTCTTTCCAGTTTTGTATTTTAGAATGAAAATTTAGTTTTCATTTGGTAAATTCAACAGATTTTTTTTGGTTCAACAATAATTATTGATTTAAAATAAATAACAGAGGCAATTCTACGATATATAGATTAAAAAGTTGAATTCCAAATTTTTATTTATTTTCAATAGTAAAAAAACACTACAATTACACTAAAAAGGATTTTTTTGTAGATTAAGTCGAGGGGCTGTCATTTATGATTTATACATTTTTGTGTTACTATCATAAGATCCTTCACCGCCCCAAAAACCCCTCCATAAATATTCACGCTGATCGATTCAGTAGTTTTCGAGTTTATTTTTATACATATAGATTCGGTTCATGTTTGTATAGAAAGATTCTCTGAACATTAGGAGCAATCTAGAAAACTTCGTGGATATACTGATAAACTTCTCGATTTTTTTGTTTTACTTCTCAGCAAAACTTCGGGGAAATTTTCTTACTGCTCAAATCTTCCAAACAAGGTGAGATGGAAAGTAAGGAATTGTTATTCCTGCATGAGTGTGTGTCCTCAAAGTATGATACGAACGGTACGGCAGATGGTGTGTACCATATTTTAATATGGTGTCATGAGTATTGAATACCAATATGGTCATATGAATTATTTTTGTACAGACTGCTTCTTCGGCTAGTCACTGATTATCTTTTGAATTTCGGGGAAGCTGTCTCCTTGTCTTCTGCAAGGCTCTTTGCTAAAATTCTGAGAAGTTTCATCCTGAATTTCAGACAAAATTCCTCATGAACTTCTTGGCAGTCACTCCTTATTTTCTTCGAACTTCACATTTAAACACCCAACCTTACCTTCCAGAAACATTTGGTAAGATTTTACCTGAAAATTCTGATAAGCTCCATTCTGAACTACGAGGAAAATTTCTGCAAAACTTTGGGAAATTAAAATTCAATTCGTAAAATTGTTAGAAGTTTCTTCCTGAACTTCTGAGAAGTTCTTTTATGAACTTTCATGATGTTCTCTTCTGAACTTTTAGGGAGTATTCTCCTGAACATCGGGGAAGTTTGTTCCTGAATTTTTGAGAAATTCTTGCCGGAACTACTAGAAAGTTTCCCCTATACTTCTGGAAAGTTTCTTCCTGATTTTATCTTCTGGGATTTCCTGAATTTCGAGAAGTTCTCATTCTGAAATGCTGGAATGTTCGATTCAAAACTTTAGGGAAGCTCTTTTGCACTTCTGGGTAGCTCCAACTAAACGTTTGGTCTCTTCGGAACTTCTGAGAAGTCCTCTTGTGAACTTCTGAGGAGTTCTTCACTGATTTTTTTGAAATAAATCCTTCTTGATCATACAGGTAGTGCCCTCTCTGGCAAATTTCTTCATGAATTCGGGTTTCTTCATGAATTACCAGCCCTCTCTGGTAAGTTTATTCATGAATAAGCTTAGTTTTTTCCTATGTTTATTCTTTCGAAACTTCTGGATGGTCCCATCCTGAACTACGAGGAAAATTTTATTGAAACTTTGGGAAAGCCGTCTCCAAAATTTCTAGGAAAATTCCCCTAAGTTTTTTCTTGAAGTTTCTTTCTGGACTATGGGAAGTTTTCTCCAGAGCTTTTGGGAAGTGTGTTGCGGGTCTATTGGGAAATTCGTGCTCAAATTAGAAAGAAGCTCCCCCCATGCTCCTGAAAAATTTAATTCTGTTCTCTCTTAAGAATTGTGAGAAATCCTTATTCTGAAATTTTGAAATGTTCTCCCTGAGCTATCCAAAAGCTGCTTACCATCTCCGGGAAGTTCTAACTAAACTTTTGAGAAATTTCTACCGGAACTTCTGGGAAGTTATTTCCTGAGCTTTAGAGAGGTTCTTTCCTCAACTTCTATGACGCATCGTGCTGAGGATTTTTTTTCTGATTTTTTTTTTTAAATAATAATTAAGTTCCCGTCTAAAATTTGGGGAAGTTTTTTTTCTGAACTTCTGGGAAGTTCAATCTTGAATGTCTGGGAAGAACTCCTAAGCTTCTGAATAGTTCCAAACATCAAAGAAGTCCCCTTCCCTACAGTTCTCCCTGAAGCTCTGATAAGCCCTCTCCTGATTCTTGGGAAAGTTCTGTCCTGAAGTTCTGGAAAGTATGTTCTTGAACTTCGGTAATGTTTGGTCCTGAATTTTTGAAGGTTCTTCTTGCTTGAACTGCTTGCTCCCAATACTTCTGAGAAGTTTCTGCCTGACCACCGGAGATGTTTTTTTCGAAAAAGCCTCTTCCTGAACTTCTAGAAATTATCTTTCTAAACCTCTGGGAAGGCTACTTCTAAACTTTCCAAGATGTGCCCTAAATGCTGGGTTGTTCCTTTCTATACTTCTAGGAATCTAGGACTAATTCAGGGGTATATTTTTTAAGCCCTAGTTCAAACGTACTAAAATGATGCATTTAGTAGTAATTTGGAAAAAAAAATCAGAGTTTAAAGATTTATTTCAATAGCTCACAACTTTTTCTATCGTTCTGTCCCCGAGTTTCAACCGACTGGGATTTAGAGCATATGCCAGGATCACAAAAGTAATAGTATGCAAACGAGAACATAAAATTTACTGTTTGTTATTCCGACGAAGTGGTTGAGATAACTCGAGCTGCTAATCAATATCCTACCACGCGTGCTAAGAATTAATTTTCTGGCTTCACGCCAAAAGCACCTGGCGATGCCCATATTAATTTTAATCGGTTTGTTTTGTTTTTAATAGAATTAGACATGTTTGAAAATTGGATATATCCTTCTTATCAACATGCAACCCTAGGAGTGGACAGCAATTTATGCTAGAACCAAAGATGTGAGGAGAAGGTTTTGATATGTCCGTAAGAGCACGGCAGGTTGTGAAATTGAATCGAAGTAGTTGAAATTGAGCGTACAGCATGTTTGAAAGGCGGCATCTGATCAAGCAGACAATCTCTTGCGTAGCTAGGCACAGTGCGTGGTAGGCAAAGAGGAAGGGAACCCGAGACAACTATAAATTAACAATCTCCTATATAGTTCTATATAGTTTTAACAATATGTCAGATAGTAAAAGGCCAAAAAACAATACGTTGAATAGGTGGTTAAGTTTAGTTACAATAAAAAAAAAATGGCAATTTACACGAACATAATTTTTGCTGTAATCTATGCCAAAAATTTGGTATGTAATCAAGACCGAGTGCAGACAATAAAACATCTTTCAATGACAATATGACATACATTAACAATATTTGTTACGATATAGAGATTATATGGTGAAAACGAGATTAAACTATTTGAAAACAATAACATATAATTTTGATTAGGAAGGTCCATTAATTACGTCCGCAGTAGGGGAGGGGGTTTGAGAAAACGTGACGATCCATACAAAAATTTGAAGGTCCATACAAAAAACGTGACAAGGGGGGGGGGTTAGAAAGGCAATTTTGCGTGACGTAATTAATGGACGTTCCCTTATATATCTTCCATTCGAAATATAGTTTTGACTTTACAGCAAAATGTTTATCTTTATGCGGGTTGTATTTATGGTTAAGTTGATAGATAGAGTTGATTGCTGCTTGGTTAAAATACTCAGCAACCCCTTTTTTACGGTAAATTTCTCAAACATGATTTGTATTGTTGTGAACCTTTATTTTCGTTGTGACTTAATGGCAAAGGACCAATATTACCAACGCGTTGACAGTAATTTTTCGTATGGGATTGTACACGCGTAGGATTGAACACTACCATAAGTAGGGACTCCATGTTACCCTCAGAAAGGGCCTATACGATACTTATCTCCGGGCCCATTGTGTCTCCAAGTGACCCACCGCTTCCGCTTATTCAATGATTCCTACTTTAAATGATACCTACGATATTTTAAAATATTTCAACAAAGCTTCTAACCGTATCTACTATACTGTTAGATCCTCGCAAGTTTTAAATCCGAACTTCAGAGAATACCTTTACCTGAAATTTAAAAAATATTTCAAATGTCTGTAAATGTCTGCAACATGAATAAAATGTCTGCTAAATGTCTGCAACGTTAAAAAAAAAGTCTGCAACAAAAATGAAAAGTAGGCATATGTACAGACATGTCTGTGAATATGGCATCCCTGCATACTCTTAAAAAAGTTGTTAGTTTTCCTTATTCAACGATTACAAGACCTCTTGCGACAAAGAAGGTTTTGTTTATTTTGCTCGATAAGGTACGGTTCGATAAGATTCACATTGTTGGCCTCTTTTCCCATACTCTTTGGTTTCAACGAACAACTTTTCGAAAATTGGCCGATCAACTACAGATGGATTTTTGAACATTTCAGTTTTTTTTTTTTGAGATGGTTAGTTAAGTAGGAACTCACCAAATGCAACACAGTTTGAAGATTGACCAACCTCTTCCTTATCTGTCAATTATCAGCCTCGAATAAGTAGAACTAAACGTAATTTAAAACCAAACTTCTGAGCTGGAACATTTACCGACAATGTTGCATTAGCATTTTCCAACGCAGGAGTGCAGTTTGAAAAATGAAGTCGATACAGAAATCTGAATAATAAGCAATCGAGTCAAGTGGCAAGGCAAGGGCGAAGCGATTCTCCCATTATCATCGGAGGCGGCAAGCAAGAAGTGCTTATTCTAGTGTCAGTCGTTCATTAGCGCTACACTGACTAATGACATGAAAATATGTTCTACCTCCTCCCTGATACCAGCACGTCGTTGATGTTATTGTTGCCGTTTGAAAAGTGTAGCGGAAGACCATAGAAAAAAGTATAATTAATGAATTTATTCATCGTCATTACGATTATTAGTAGTCCCGTTCTCAGTTGCAGGCAGCCGAGCTTAAAAGAGTGGTTCGGTGGGTGGGTGGCTATCGTTTGGTGCTACATCCCATTTGTAGCTTCATCGCCATCATCATCATCTGTCATGTCTTGCCCTGGCGCCCCTCCCCACCCAGCATCATCCGGCACCTGTAACGCGTTCTACCATCAAAGCCCTTGCACTGGACCAAGCAGCAAATGAGCGCTCAGGGACCAAAAAAATGACTGTATTTATTGCCGACGACGCTCGGTTCTGCTGGCTGTTAATTCGATATATCCGCGTGCTTATTCCAGCTTGTCGTATTTTTACGCCGTACATTATTTGTTCATGTACATATTTCAACCGTTTGTTACTGGAAACCGAATAATTTTTCACTTTTATCTCTCTCGCGTGGACCGTCTGTCAGTATGGAAATTGACGGTCGTGTATAAGGCACTAGCGAGTGGCACTTTATTTGCGACTATTTGCGCTTGACTGAACCCCCTTTTGCTACCCCGTTCCTGTTCCACACTCTGAGAAATGGGATCACTTCCGGTGCCCTCGATCACCATGTAGAGAGAGCACGTTCCGCGGGATAGTGTAATGACAAATTTTCTAGGGTATGTAAAGTGATACTTTGGATTTTTACCCTTCTTACGGAGATGGGTATGAATGAATGATTCAAGAGAACATTTGCCGCTCCACGAGTTATTGTGCAATCCAACGAACACCACCCGGCAGTGTTTTAATGGAAGAAATGTTATCTGAGGATGCAAACATTTTAAGCACGAGAGTTGAAAGATGCGATAACTCTGTCTTCGTTTGGTATTGTAAGCCTTGCCTGTAGACGCTAAAGAACGCTCCACTATCCGACAAATTCTTTCACCGGATCCTTTTCACAACGACCAGCACGAACACAAATAATACTTTAATCAATGAGCACTCGCGCGCAAATGCACTACAATGATAATCTAAAAACTGAAATTCACTTGAAAAACCACAATCACAGTGCAACGGAAGAAAAAACGTGACAGCTCGCGGACACCTTTTGCGAGCAGCGCTTACTGCGGTCTTCACCTAGATTGTTTTTTTTTATTGCGCTGAGAAGCCAAAATGGTCAGTGACATCAACATTATCTTCTTTTTTTTTTGCATAATTTGTTTTTTATTTTAATTCTTTGTCATACATACTATTTTAGAATTTTTACGAGTTTTAGCCCATTGGGCTCTTCAGCTTTGTTTAATTTTTTATGTGTTTTATGTGTTAAGTGTGTTTTGTGTTTTAATTATTGTTTTCAGTTCAGCCCTTGGGGCATTGTTAGTTTTAAACTTTGATAACCTACCTAATCTACAACTAAAACTCCAATGGGAAAATTCTAGGGGTGGGGAACCAGATTCCGGATGATCTGGTGATCTGATGTCAGGCAGCGTGCCCTGTACCGATTGATAGACTCACTAAAGTGATCGTCGAGCATTTTTATCTCGGCCAGACGGTGGACCTCAGATGTTCTTATCCTCGGAGGGGTGTTCAGGATCATCCTGAGGAACTTATTTTGAACACGCTGGAGTTTCAGTTGATGTGTTTTAGCGCAACTCTCGCAGATTGGCATGCAGTACTCGATGACTGGAAGGATGATTTGCTTGTAGACAGCAAGCTTGTTTTTCAGGGATAATGTAGGCCTTCTGTTGATCAATGGGTACAGTAGCTTCAACAGAACGTAACACTTTGTGACAGTTTTGTCAACCTGTTCCCTGAAAATAAGCTTGCTGTCTATTGTAACGCCAAGATAGACAGCTGATTTAGCCCATTCCACCGTTGTGTTGTTTACGCTATTTTTACAATCCTCAGGCGGAACAAGTTTGGGAGAGTTGGAGTGTGTAAATAGGATGACCTGGGTCTTCGTTGCATTGATACAGATCTTCCATTCGGTGAAATATTCTGACAGAACATTCAGGCTTCGCTGCAGTTTCGCTGTAAGCGCTTTTGTTACCCTACCATTGTGGACGACTGCGGTATCATCGGCGAACAACGATAGAGATCCATTTTCAGAGAGTGGGAGTATGTCCGAGGTGAATAGGTTGAACAGAAGTGGACCGAGTATACTTCCCTGCGGAACACCGGCGGAAATCTCCCGTGCATCGGAAACTGCAGGGGAAGTAGCTTAGTCGGAGGCATTGGTTGAAGACCATCACCAGATGGTTATAGAACTGGGGGCTCAATTGCTTGAGCTCCAAGTTCATGATGTTATCGAATCCTGGGGCCTTCATGATCTTTGAGCTTTTGATATAAGTCAACAATCCGTCAGCTGAGATCTCCAACTACTCTGTGAAGTCGTTGGGGCTTAGATGGATGTTAGTGATAAGCACGCTAACGGCAGCTTCGTGTGGACTGACGATGTTTTGTCCGAGATTGTGGGCGCTGACGAAATGTTGACTTATCTCAGCAGCCTTCTCTGCAGGAGTTATCAAGCGATCCTTAGTGCTATTATTGTCTAGTGGGATCAGTGGTGGAATGGGCCTTGGCTTAGTTTTCGAAATTTTTGAAATCTTCCAGAACGGCTTAGCACAATCTGGGAGAGAGCGGATCTTATCGACGAATTTGTTATTCTTAAGGTCCACCATTCTGGCCTTAATAATTTTTGTCACTCGATTACAGTGACTTTTTAGCGTTGGCAAACCAGTTCGCTGGTATTGCCTTCGAATGGCGTTTCGCAATTGTATTAAATCTTTAGTGGGTCTATCAATGGGTACTGAGTTGCTCACCTGATCTATCACCGGTACATGTTGCTCCCGGGCCTGGGAGATCGCTTGCTCGATGCTCTGCAGCTGCCGTTCGATGTCATCAACCGAATCAAGGTGCATGTCGAAATCGATGTTGTCGTCAACGTGTTGTCGGAACCTTTCCCAACTGGCGCGATGGTAGTTTCGTCTGGTGATTCGATGCCGGTTGACCGAGGAGCCAACTTCGGCCACCACCGGATAGTGGTCCGAGCTGAGCTCCTGGTATACGATCGGCTGGGCGATGTTGTTCCCCATGTTGGTGAGGAAGATGTCGATTGTCGAATGGACCCCGGATCTGCTCAACCGGGTGGGAGTATCCGGGCCCAGGACGGTGTAATGTCCCTCTTCCAGGTCTTCCTGCAGAATTATTCCGTTCCGATTCCGCCGGGTTTTCCCCCAGGTTTCGTATTTCGCATTTAGGTCGCCGGCGATGATAAATTTCCCCTGCCTCCGAGTGAGCTTGCGAATGTGGTTCCGTAGGGCCGTTATTGTTCCGTTAGCGAAACTGGCTTGCTTGGGACAAGTCGCGATGATGGTGATAGGTCCGATTACAGTTTCGACCTCGATTCCGATGGCTTCGATTGACTACAGCTGTAAACTCGGAAGCAGATGGTAGTTGATGTTGTAGAGCAGGGCGATCGCAACTCCTCCTCCACCAGAGCCGCTACGATCAAGTCGCACAATTCGGTCCCCTGGGATGAAAACGCTGAGTTCCGGCTTGAGATGTGTCTCGGTGACGATGGCGATGTCGATGGCCTTCCTGTTAAGGAAGTCACCGAGCTCGATTGTTTTGTTCCAGATGGAACAGGCGTTCCAATTTATGAGGTTGGTGGTGCGATTATGGTCCATATTTGAAAATGAATTTCATCGTCACGGATGTGGCGGCTTTGAGCTGTTCCTCCTTGGAGCGGCAGGAACGTAGTTGGCGGTAGAGCTCTTGGACGAACTCGACCATTTGCTCCGAGTCATAGAGCTGTCCATCGGCGGGTGGTTGCGTGGAGGTACTGCAACCCGGATTGGCCCAGCCTGGAGGAGGAACCGGCGTGAAGGCGGTGGCGGCTGTCGCGAATCGATGCTGAACGGAGGCTGGTGGGCGGTTTTCTTGGCGGTGGTTCAATGGTATCGGCAACAGATTTGGCACCTGGTACCGGAGCGTCGGGAAATTTTCTTCATCCAGTCGAGGTGGTGGACGGCGTTGCCCAGGTTGGGACTAAGTGGATGCCTGTTTGTGGATCGCCAGAAACTCAGCACGTTTGGGACAGGTTCGGTTGTTACCTTCGTGATAAGCGCCGCAGGTGGCTCCGACACACTTGCTGCAACGTGGTTTCATGTGGCAGTTTTGAGTTCCGTGGCCGAACACAAGGCAGTTGCCACACTACGTCACGTCGTGCTTTCTCGGGCGATACCGGTCCCACTCGACATTCACGTTGAAAAGTTCACGTTCAACAGGTCCGCCATCGTGACGAAACCCTTCTCCAGATGTAACAGAGTTGGAAAGGCCGCAGGAGAAAATAAAATGGGAAACCGATATTTACTATCTAGGAACTAGCAAAACGTGTTTATTACTTTTGGGTTACAGAGTTTTAATGAAATTGATTTGACAGCTCACATTGAGCGCGCGCACACACAGTGGTGCCTGTAGAAACGGGGGGCAGTAGGTAGCAGTGTTGCACACTTAACACCCTCCTTCAACCATTGCTACCGGTCAAGCCGATGCCGATACGATGACGCCGGAAGGCACCAACTGGCAAACCCTTCGTCATGATGTCCGCTGGTTGGTCCTCAGAGCGGAGGTACTCAAGACGAATCCGTCCTTCGCGAACAAGGTCCTTCAGGAACTGAAGCTTAACGTCCACGTGCTTCAAGCGCCCAAAATCCTTCGAGCTCTCCGCAATTCGTATAGTGGACTGATTGTCCTCGTAAAAGGTGGTAGGTTCTTCCATGTCGAACCCAAGATCCTTCAGGAGACGTATCAGCCACATCTGATGACATGCCGCATTGCACAGAGCATTCAGCTCCGCTTCGGTGGACGAAAGCGACACCGTCTTCTGTTTCCGGGTGATCCAGCCGATGGTGCACCCTAGCACTTTGAAGAGACAGCCGCTAATCGATCGACGATCCGATGTATCATTCGCCCAATCCGCATCTGAATATATCTCGAGAACCGCTGGAGCTTCATCCGCTTGGTACACCAGACACAGATCGAGAGTGCCCTTGATGTATCGAAGTATCCTCTTCAGGTGTACCCAATGGTCATCTGTGGGGCAGCTTTGGTACTGGCTAAAGTAGTTGACAGCTGCCGCCAGGTCTGGTCTGGTTGCCAACGATGCATAGGTCAGGCATCCGACCAATTCCCTATACGGTTGCGTCGTTCGCCTCTCTTCGGTCCCCTTTTCCAGCTTGAGCCGCACTTCCAGCGGAGTGGAGACTGGCTTGCACTCGTCCATGCCAAACCTTCGGAGCAGATCTTCCAGAAAACGTCTCTCGCTGATCTTCATAACCTTCGCTTCAAAATCTCGATCGATGCGCATTCCCAGAAAACAGCGAATCTCGCCACCATCGGTCATCTGAAACTCCTTCGATAGGCATCGCTTAACAGCTTCGACTGCTCGCAGTGTTGATCCAGCAAGGACCACGTCGTCAACGTATATCACAAGGAACACCGTGTCCTTGTCGATTCGCTTCAAATACAGACACTGGCCGGTTGCGCTCCTGGTAAACCCCAGTCGTTCCACTATGAAGCCATGGAACCGATCGTTCCATGCTTTCGAAGCCTGCTTAAGGCCGTATAGCGACTTGTCCAATTTGCATACCAGACCGTCGCCCCGTTCGAAACCCTCGGGCTGTACCATATAAATCTCTTCGTCGAGCGTCCCATTCAGGAACGCCGTGGCCACGTCCATTTGGTGGACCACCATGTTCCTGTGGTTGGCCAGAGCAAGCACCGTCCGCAGTGTGTCGAGTTTGGCGACCGGTGAGTAAGTTTCCGTGTAGTCGAATCCGAATTTTTGACTGAAACCCCTCGCCACAAGCCGAGCTTTATAGCGATCGGGTTCGCCGTTCAGTCCCCGCTTAATTCGGAACACCCACTTGTTCTTCACAGCCGTGCGACCCGGCGGCAACTTCTCCAAGTGCCAGGTTTTGTTGTTCAACAGGGAATCCATCTCATATCTCATGGCAGCTTCCTACTTACTCCAATCGTCCCGCTTCCTAGCTTCAGCGACGGACGTTGGCAAGTTTTCCACATAGTTCATCGCGTTGAGGGCGTACCCAGCGTATTCGACCTCGAAGTCATCGTGCCACGCCGGGGCTTTTCGTTGTCGATTAGGTCTCCCTTCCGTATTGCCACCAGCTGGCGCAAGCGCTTGTGCCCCCGCCGCTGGTTCAGCCACCGGTTCACTCGTACTGTCTTCCACGAAGCTTCCGTACTCATCAGCCGAATCGTCGGATACCGGATCTTCGGTCTCTTCTCGGGTCTCCTCTTCTGCATCACTGTCTTCCGGAATCCCATGAACCACCGGATTCTTGGTGAAGCCACCGGTACCAGGTTTTCTTCCATCCGACTCGATCATACCGTCTTCGATACAATCAACGTCGCGTGCATGAACTATCTTCTTTGCTCTGGGATTCCACACACGGTAGCCGTTGTGCGTGTACCCCACAAAGATCCCTTTCCATGCCTTCGCATCCAGCTTTTTACAGTGCTACTTCGGTATGTGCACGAACATGGGACAGCCGAACACGCGAAGCTTGCTGACATCGGGCTTCCGGCCTTCCCAGAGCTCGAACGGTGTCACGTTGCAATCCAGCGTACTCGAAGGGCTACGATTTACTAGGTAAGCTGCCGTTTGGACAGCCTGTCCCCAAAACCGCTTGTCTATCTGCGAATCTTCCAGCATCGACCTCGCCTTCTCGACTAGAGTGCGGTTCATCCTCTCACTCACCCCGTTCTGCTCCGGGGTGTAGGGAACCGTCCACTCGACCTGGATGCCCTTTCCTTTGCAGAAGCCCTCGAACTCGTTGCTTCTGTATTCTCCGCCGTTATCACAGCGAAGGCGACACACCCGCTGCTCGAACTTCGCCGTTACGTAAGCCTTATATTGCCGGAAACACTCGAAAACTTCGTCCTTCGTCGCGATTAGGAACGTCATGGTGAAATGAGTCCAGTCATCAATAGAGGTGACGAAATATTTCACCCCGTCAAGGCCAACCGGCTTCACTGGCCCGCATACGTCGGAGTGTATCAACTCCAGCACTCGCGACGAACGTTTCGTGTCACGCACCACGAACGGTTTTCGGGTCTGCTTCCCGGTCACGCACGATTCGCACACAACGATTTGCTTGTCCGCATTACCGCCGGTCGGTTTCAGTCTGACGACCATTTGCTCCCGAATCAGTCTCTCAACGCTTCTCGTATTCAAGTGGCCGAACCGACGGTGCCACAGTTCGAGATCTTTCGAAATCCGCCTACAAGACATAAGTGATTCACTCGCGCCGTGCTTGTCCGTAAAGAAATCCAGTCGATACAGTTTTCTATACCGCGAGCCACACGCGACGAGCTCTGATCCACGATGGATCCACACTTTCCCGTTATGGTACGTCACTTTCATCCCGATCTGATCGACCCTCATCACGGAGAAGAGGTTACACCGTAATTCAGGCACAAAGAGTACATTGTTTACAAAACATTCAGTGTATTTACCTTTCACTAGGGCCAACACCCTTACCGTTCCTGAATGCTTCGCCAAAATCGTCTGTCCGTTCTTCGCGACGGCGATCTCCACTGGGGATTCCAGCAGCTCCAGTTTGTCGAATAGCGCTCGATCATTCACCAGATGGTCCGAGCAGCCGGAATCTATGAACCACTGCAACCGGCTGGACTCATCTGGCAAAACTGCATAGGTCACCCCAACGAAACAAACACCACCTCCGTCCTCAGCGAGATGCGCTCGAGATTTTTGTTTCAGATTCTTTGTTTCACTTTCCCTCTTCTTCGGGCAGTCCGCCAGCTTGTGGCCGTCCTCTTTACATCCAAAGCACTTCATCACTTTCTTCTTCTTATCCCGCTTGCTGCCGGAAAACGCAGCCGAGTCACTTTTTGGGGTGCACGATTCAGCACCTATTCCCTTCCGCTTCACCTCTTCATCGAGCAGCCGGCACTTCACGAACTCGATGCTCAATTTGTCTTCCGGCATGGTCTCGATGGCCGTTACCACGGTCGAGAACGATGGCCCCAACGTGAGAAGCAAATGACAAATGATGTCAAGCTCCTCCATCTCCGCCCCAGTCGCACGATACTCCCTAACGAGTCGGTCGAAGCACAAAAATGATCGTGAAGCGAGCCGCCCTCGAAACGCAAACTCAGCATCCGACGCTTCAGATGCATCCGGCTGGCGATGCTCCGCCTCTCGAATACACGTTTGAGTGCATCCCAGATCTCCTTAGGGGTCTTCTTCTCCTGGACGTACTCGAGTTGGGAATCGCTGATCCTCGAGATTAGCAGCGACCGGCACTTTCGGTCCTGCTTCTGTCGTTTTTCCCGCAGTTTCTGCTTTTCGTCCTTCTTCGCCTGCGTGTCGTTCGGCTGGTCATGCAGCTCCGGGATTTCCGCGGCTTCCGTCTCCACACACTCGAACAGGTCGTGCTCCTCTAGCAGCACCTGTGTGCGGAACTTCCAGGCCATGAAATTGCTGCCGTCGAACATGTACACGCGCTCGGTTTTTCCGTCTTCTTCCATCGCGAACACTTTTTCACTTGTCCGGAAAACCCCTGGGACCACAACCTAACAGAGTTGGAAAGGCCGCAGGAGAAAATAAAATGGGAAACCGATATTTACTATCTAGGAACTAGCAAAAGCGTGTTTATTACTTTTGGGTTACAGAGTTTTAATGAAATTGATTTGACAGCTCAGATTGAGCGCGCGCACACACAGTGGTGCACCACATAGTGGCCTGTAGAAAGGGGGGGGCAGTAGGTAGCAGTGTTGCACACTTAACAAGATGGCGCAGATAGAGTTGGTCCCGATGATTTCCCTGTTGTTGACGTCTGATCGGGAACACTTTCACTGGTTTCAGAGCCGCCGCTTGCAGTTCAGCAATTATTGCCTCGGGAGTGAATTCCGGAAGGCCACGCAGAACCACTTTCAGCGGCTTGTTTCGTGGTGAGTCGTGAGTGTAAGACTCATGTTTTTTTTATCACTAGGTGAGCACCAACAGCACGGTAGTCAGCCTCCTTCGAACACATGATCTTTGTGCCGGTACTGCACAGCTTGAAAAGCGGTTAAATTTTGATTGCTGCAAGCTCAGCCCTGAGAGCAGCGATGTCCTTTGATGTGGTGAAGACAGGGGACTTTTTACCTTCTTTGGCACCTCCTGTACCGGGAGCACGGAAGAATTTGTTTGCTCGCTAATAGTCCGAGCCGTGCAGGGTCCGCTGGATCGGCGTCGGCATGCGCGCGGCCGGCTTAAGAGCTGCTCTGATTTCAGTGCCGGCGTCAGGAGCTGGTGCCGTGCGGCGTCGCGGATCGTCGCCACATGTTGAATTTTTCCGGCACGACTGCCGCAGCAGCAGGTCGAGCGAAAGAACTTGTGTGAACTTTGCAGCGCTTGCTCATCTTTTTGGTGATTGGCCGTAGCCAAAAGCAAGCGCTTGCTTTTTGCCTTGCCACCACCAAAGATGAGCGAGCGCCGGTGATAAATCGCAGAGCCGGACTACGCAATCGCGGAGAAAGCGGACGAAGAGGAAACACGGGGAAATACTATTATTGCGAGGGAGCAAAAAACACGTCCGTACGTGCAGCCATGTCCAAACACTACACTGCACGCCAAGCTTCTTTGCACCACGCTAGCGCGTGCATTATAATCCGCCGCTTTGGCTCCGTGCCTCCAGACTAACACCCAACACGGTTGGTACAACACCAATGTCAGTGCTCGTGGTTTGGCTTCGGACACCGTGGCTGATCTTCGGCAAACACCACGGCCGAGACACCGTGGCCGATCGCTGGCAAACTGACAAGTTATTTCCAGATTATTATTTCGTTCGATACGTTGGTTTATTTATTTTCTTTCTAACCGAGCCGTGCTTGATGGAACACAATTCAGCAACCAACGCTTCCGTCCGCCAACATGTCCGGCTCGTGACAATAGAGTCAATTATCAGAGTTTTTCGAATCATCCGACGAGCATTGCTCTATCCGTGGCAACCGGTGTCATACAGGTGTATGTTGAAGCTTTCTTGCGATCCGTAGCCACTACGCTCGTGTAAACTCTTTCCAAAGTTCAGACCCGGCGTCATAAAGCTCAATACACGAGCGTGGTACTGCTCGTCGCGTGTATTACGTTGCGAAGGTTCATCTGTAAGCACGACACTAGAGTGGTGGATTACAGCCACTTGGTGGTGTGTTTGTAGTCCAATTCGGCTCTCGTGCAGAACGGTCTGGTGCTTTTACCAAGGCTGCGTACGTGTCGCTTGTTTGAACTGAATGCAATATTCTAGTTCAAAAGCCACCAAATTATATCTTGGAGCGAGAAATTCTAGAATGTTTACTTCCTTTGCCTTCCTGCAGGTGACATTGTGATGTGTGTATAAGCGCGGCATCGCTGTATGCCCCCCCCCATTGTTATGTATTCATTTGGTAATTTGACCGAAAAACGCTAAACGCCCCACCATCGAATTCCACCTTCTCATTACTTCGATAGGTCAATACGGGCCCACTACGCATTCTTATATGTTTTTGATCACACAGAAGGCCAAGTATGTTAACAAGAAATGGCACCAAATAACTTAATTGGAAGTAAATTTGTAGCAGAAAAATACCTTTTTGCTTAGCTCAGTTTTAAATCAACGGGAAATGGGTTCGTTTATAATATTGTATAGTTAAAATAAAAAGATGTTAATTTCAAACTATATTGAGTTACTCGCGAGTTACTCGGTGCATCAAAGCAACTCAGAGTAGAGCTGTCTCACCCCTAGGTTAATACAGAATACAGGAGAAATATTCAGCTAAGCTTCTTTATTACCGAATGCGAATTGCCGGGTCTTTCGTTCAACACCTGCCAAAAGATTTTGTATAGTCTCTTTATCCACACTCCTAGAACGCCAGTTTGCCTTTAACTGTTTCTCGCTCAGAACAGCTTTTTGAGTCTTCTTAAGGTTCCGCTTGACGATGGCCCAATATTGTTCGATTGGGCGGAGCTCTGGCGTGTTGGGAGGGTTCTTGTCCTTAGGCACCACTTGAACGTTGTTGGGGGCTGCAAAATGGTGAGTCGACAACTGTGATGGAGCGTGCGTCCCCGCAACATAGCTCTGGTCCTCACAAGTTCCTACCTCATGCTTCCACGGGTCAGCAGATGACAAAGACCGCCAGCTAAGGGTTGCGTACTTAGCTGGTAGTGCAGCCTGGGCACTGTTGTCCTTCTGACTTCAGCTAGATTGAGGAGGTGCGTGCCGAGCGTCTGTCCACCAAGGAGGTCTGTTCGCCAGCGGCTGAGTAAGAAACGCTGTACCTCGGCAGCTATACCTTAGGAGGCAGTCCCACCAACGCAATGTAGGCAGCGCGGTAAGATAGCATGCTGAAGTCTTACCCTACCACGAAAAATGTAAGTATTCTTTATTTCTTTATACGGTATATAATTTTGGATCATCCATGGAATCAGAAGACATGCAGATAGTACACATGTTATTCTCATTTTATATTATAACATCCCTTCACAATATTTTTTATGCTATTTTCAGCTTCGCATTTATCCATCATCGTAAGTTTTAGTCCACATACCTCCCATGGAGCGAGATAAGGCGCTATAACCTTGGCAATTATTGCCACGCTTTTGGTTCAAATGCCAAAAGTTCACCCACAGGCAAAAGGAGCATAAACTAATCTTTCTAGCATCTATGCTCCCAACGATAAGGTACAAATTATCACACTGTATAACTCAACATGGTACGGGAGGTCCACGCTTTCTTCTTTCCCTTGATTCAGAGTAGTAAAGTGATTTTAGATCTTTCTGGAATCGCTCTATTTCTTGGAATCCTCTCTGTGGCACATACTACGCAGTTGGCCTGGCCGATGACAAGAAAAATGATGTATTCAAGAAAACATCATTTTCCAGGATGCTTTCAAGAATTGGCTGCGTTAGTATGAGATTAGATTAGATTAGATTAGATTAGGCACCACTTGAACGTTGTTGGCAGCATAACACTCCATGACCTTTTATCCGTAATGGCAAGATGCCAAATTCGGCCAAAACAGAACGGAACAGGATAGACAGTAGACGTGTTTGTAGGCACTCGCTCAGATAAATTTCCTGGTTGACGGTTCCGGTCGCAATGTAAACGTTGCTTGCTCCTCTAGCCACAGGTACAGATGGCCTGCCACACCAGATATTTCTTCGCGAACTTTGACAGTTTAATGTACTTGAAAATATCTGCCACCTTTCTCCGTCCGGTTGCCGTATGAAATGCCTGCCTAGGAAGCTGTTTAAAGTCTGCCTTGACGTAAGTTTCATCGTCCTGTACCACGCACTCAAACTTCGACAGCATCTTTGTGTACAACTTTCGCGATCGTGCTTTGGCCGACGCGTTTTGTTTATCGTCGCGATTTGGAATCACCACTTTCTTGTAAGTCGACAGTCCGGCTCGTTTTTCAGCTCTATCAACGGTTGAAGGCGCCACTCCCAGCTTCTTTGCGACATCTCGAACGGAAAGGTTGGAGCTCCGCTCGAAACAGCGGGCAACTCTGTTTGTCGATTTCCCCCCGATTCAGCTTGCCTGGCCGTCGACAAACGTTCTCCAAACACTTTTAATAAGTTGGTAACAGTTGATTTAGCCACATTCAACAATTTCGCCAACTTGGCGTGAGAGTAGTTTGGATTTTCGTCATGCACGTGCAAAATGTTGATGCGTTGCTTCTCTTCCTTTGACGACATTTTGATAACTGAAGTGCTAATCTCAAAATCAAAATAGAGGCATGATGCTACACACGCACACACATCTTCAAAATGAGGTCGACCAAATTTTGATCGAAACACTCTTTAGCATTTACTAAATTTTATTTTCCGTGTACCAGATCAAAAAGGTTCCAATAAATGATGCAGACGAAAGGTTAGATCACACCATAGGTGGATTGCCTGAGATTATTTAAAACAAATGGGTCACCGTTTCTCACTAGCATCGGCGTATAAATAATTTCGTTCGGGGTTTGCGATTTACGATTATCATTAACACAATGTAACTGAAATGCACAACATGGTAGACATGCCTACCTCATTATCCGTGCATGGGCATCTTGTTCTCAGCCTCAGTCAGTCCGAAATGAGTGCGAAAATTTTCGTAATCGGACGCTTCAGTATTTTGGATGGTGGAATGTGCGTCGAATGAAGAGACGACAGCACCATAATGAGCGAAATTAATACGCTCTGCCTTAAAGGCTTGGGTACGATATGTTCGGCATAAATATTTGTAAATTATACGCATTAAGTTGTGGGCGCCATGCATTGTGAGTTGCACATAACTTAATGGAATCGTTCTAACTATATGTGTCATAGATGTCCAACTTTCAGTTCCACGAAGGAAATTCAATACGTTTCGAAATGATGCTTGAAGGCCGCTTCCTCTATTAATTGAAGACGAAGTGTCACTGTTTAAATTGATCTAGCTATTAAATACACAGTACAATTTTTAGTTTCCGATTTGGTCATTTAAATGTTATTACGAAAACGAGCACGATTTACCGACCGTTGATGCTATTTATTTATTGCGAAATCAGCTGTTAATGCACAGAAAACCAATAGATGGTACTTGGGACCAGTGTTGCCACATTTTTTTATGGCCAATCTGCATTTTCACATCCAAAAAGGTTTTTTATCTGTATTCGGCTGTTGAAAATCTATATACAAATCTGTATTGTTCATTTTCAGGTTTGGTCAATAACTTACAAATTTTATCATATCTAGCCTGAATACGGAAGTTGATCTGCGAACTGTCACAGTGTGTTTAGCATGATAGAGCGAGTCTGCTAGGAAGGAGGCATGCGGTAAAATGTTTGTTTTACCCAGGTTTTGACTCGGAGATACAGTGAGACAATACTAACGTTTGCGTTTAAAAAAATGGACAAAAATTGCCGATTTTTCATGGATTTACCTTCACCCGCCGAAACTACCCATGCATGAATCATAGTAACCCATGAGCCGGCAGACAAAATTTCGAACTCTAACCGTGATGGCAAAAACGGTGGAGCAACTCCGTTCAGAAGTGTCCGGTACCCCGCAGCGTCGAAAACGGAATTCGTGTGGCGCTTTGTGGAAGCCGGATTCGCCTGTTCTAGCATCTACAACATCTTGGCACTATTAGACAACAATCAGAGCATCGAAAGAAAGCCCGATTCCGGACGGCCGACGACCCTGAGCAACAAGAAGCTCCGAAGGATACTATAGAGGAAGACCGAGGGAAAGTGGCTACATCGCTGCGTGCCACTATGGGCGATTTCCATACAAGCAGGCGGACGAAAATATTTTGATCATTTTTTCTTGTTTTGTAGAGTTTTCTTTGGTTGACGTTATCAAAATATGTTGTTAATATACTTTTTTAACATTTCGGGATTAACTTTTCAAAAGGGCTTAACTTTCCATTTATTTAAAAAAATACTATAATATCTTGAAAGCGGATGTGACTAAAACTCTAATTTCAAAGGATAAATCATGATAATAATTTTTCAACTTTTCTAAGGGATGGGTTCGGTATTTCTTTAACTGTTTGTGCTGGCTTTCTGCTGCCTCTTCTGCTAATATACCAAGCGGCGCTGGAGAATGCATAATAATTTCTCCGGCATGAGCGAGTACTTTATGCACAGTTGCAGGAATTTTATACCAATCGTACAATTCCAGATAAAGTCGGTAGGTATCCTTGCAATACGAATCTATTTTTTCGGAGTTTATTGGGTCTTGACAGTTGATAGCAATTAAAATATTTCTAAACCTCACAATCAATTCTTCGTCGATGTTCAGAATTCTGCTTAAAAGCTGAGGATTTGCCAATGTTCGTCGAAAAACGTTACCTGTAGTACTTGTATCTACACCACCAGATCTTGGTTGATCTACTCTGTTTCCAAAATGCTCATGAAGCTGTTTCGTTATCAGTTTTTTTCTTTGTTCGTATAATTCTTTAAATGGCTGTGAAAGCTGCCATTTTTTTAAATCCACAGATTGGGAAATTTTGCATAGCTGAACTTCCTGTAATATACATGAGGACTTTTCCATCCATCATGCTAAGTACAAAATCAAAATCAACAAGAATTATTTTGTCATTTAAAAGCTCGACCTTCACTGGCGTCAATTCATTCATTTCTTTTTCAATGTCATTTTTTGTGGCAAGAATTACCTCTTTACTCTCTTCGATAAATTCAAGGATGATAAGCCTACAAAATTGAATACTTTGAGGCATAGCATTGAACTACATAATCATTTATCGATCATTATGCATGAATAACTGAATTGGAGTAAGTGTTGATGAATATACATCAGAATCATTCTGACATCCTTCTGGCAGCTTCTGGTGGTACTGAGAATACCCGGTTGCGCCATCCATACCCCAACTACATAATAGAATTAGTTCAGCACTATCCAGCTCGTTAGAATCCATGTACTCGTTCAGCTCTGCGTCAATTATTTTCACGATTGGATGCACTGTATTGTCCAGAAGCGCCTGCAGTTTTACTCTAATTTTTGAAGCGGTTGCTTCGATGAACTCGTTGGGAGGTGCGCATTTCTTTTTTACTTCCCCGATGACTCCGTAAGGTGGAAATCGTGACGGTGATTCTCTGTGTATTAGTTCGTATTGGAATCGACTAAATCCAGCTTCGATGAAAAAACTAAAAGCTTGCTCGGGTGACATCATTCCACGTTGATCAGTTAATTGCGACAACATTTTTCTAGAATCTCCTCGATTTCTTAGAATAAGGCCGATGACTTTAACTAAATTTATCTCTTTCCTATTGTAAGCTGTCCTTCTCACCATTACTAGAGCCTTTTCGTGGCTGTCTACTTTGGGATCCAAGCTTTCGTTGTCAATGACACGTCGTTTTCCTCTTTCGCTCAGATCAGCAAAAGGTTTTGAGGGTCTCCCACGCTTTGCAGATGACGCCGAGGTTGAAGGAGCATCTTGTTCTTGTTCGATGAACTCCGCAATGCCGAAGTCTCCATTCATCCAATCCCGAGAATATGCCTCGAATCTGTCCTGTTTTCGTTGAGCTTCATTCCACTTTAGCTTGTATTTACAAGCGGTCCTATAGAGTATATCCTGGAGACGTTCACGTTTTTCCTCCGATGTAGGATAGTTTTCACAAATAAATTTAAAAGCTCTTTCAACATTCGCATTATGCGTCAATTTAGAATCAAACAACGAAATTATAACTCTATTATCCATTTTTATACTTGCACTCAACCGTAGTTTATGGGATTTCAAATAATACACTGTCAGTATAAATACCACTCCTGGTAATAAATCGTACTCTAGGTACTTACCATGAGCCTCAAACATTGAGTACCTAAGCGAGTCGATGGCAGCAAGGTCCACATACACGTAGGTACGAATTAACGAATTTACGAAAATTAATAAAGCAAAACCAGCAAAAATTCAGGAAACACATTTTCAAAAACAAGACAAAATAACAAAAAGAACGTTAACTTTAAACTTATATTGGAAAACATGTTAACATGAAGAAGCCCTTGTATGCGATGATAATAATACCGATTTAATTATTTATAATCAATTATAGCAGAAACTGTTTTAAACATATTTTTAATAATTTTAAATTTAAAAAAGGTTCAGCCCTTTTAAAAAAATGGTCGAAATTTTCTGTAAAGTGTTAATTTATAACTTATTTTGGTTAAACCATCGCCAGAAATTACCAAAATCGCCCAAAAAAGTAAATACGTTTTCATCAACCTAAAATAATGGAATTGCACCAAAGTGGTCATATTTTAAACCGCCTGATTTCAAAGTGGCGCAAGTTGCGCAGAGTTTTCCTTCGTAATTTGTTATTATACATCCCACACTTGATTCAGAGCTGCTGGGTTATGCGGGGACATGCGGTGAAAAAAGTTGCTGATCAACAAAGTTGAAATTTCTAATTTTTTTATGTTTTTTCTTCTCTTAAAGATTTTTTGATTTTATTTCTGAATGACAACCTATCGATTATTATTATTTTTAAAACTAGTTTTGTTACCTTTTCAATCATGTATAGTGAGCTAGGGTTATCTCATAAAAACAGGTCCACATTTAACTTGAGATAAAGCGTATTTTTTCGGCAAAAAGTACGTTTTTTCACTAACTTACAACTTTGACATCTAATATCTCAGGAATGAAAAGTGCTAGAGGCTTGAAACTTTGAAGTTTTCTTAATTTATATGTTTACCTTTGATAAAAAAAAATTGAAAAAAAGTTTTGGTGAAGGTCACTTTTACGATTTTCGTCCGCCTGATATCTTATAGTGCGTGCGCTTGGGCGGGAGGTCGGTTCAACCTGCCAAGCAGTGAAAAGTACCTGGTAAACATGAACATACTTCTAGGGGTTTTTTTTTTTCATAAGGGCGCATCTACAATTGAGAGATTCTCTCTGGGCTCGCTCTCTTTCATTCATAAACCAATCAACTTTACGTTTTTCATTCTACTGTTTGTAGAGTATGCTAGCCAGCACTGTTGTGTTTCGATCTGTACTAAAGAATCCCTCGAAAGTTTTATAATAGCGCTGTAATGAATGAAGGAGAGCGAGCCTGGAGAGAATCTCTCAATTGTAGATTTGCCCTAATGAAAAAAACCCTAGACTTGTCAGGAAGCGGAAGCCGCGTCCACTCGTTTCGGAGCTGCAGGCAAATACGCAGCGCCAACGGCTGAATAAATAAGATGGTCAACTCGATTTTCCCGGTGAATCGCGACGTGGCGGTGGTGATAGACGACGAGACCTCCCAAGTAACCACGAGCCTGTAATAGCATGCATATATAGGGCAATGTATTACGTCTAGTGCATCATTGGAGGTTGGATTAAAGCATGAAAAGAGGCCTGAATCGGGCGTTTTTTTTTTTTTTTTTTTTTTTATACTTCTCTTTTTTCCCAAAAATCAAATCAAAAAAAAAAAAAAAAAGATCAAAAAAAATTGATGATGATTGATCATTGTGCATTTATATTTGTTGATGGTGATCTCATGAAAATCAAATCGTTTGATTTGTGATGTTAATCAAAAAAAAAAATTGTGTTGTGTTGTTGTTGTTGTCATGTGATATCATCATCATGATGATGATGTCTCAGATATGGTGATGATGTGTGATCAAATGGTGAAGAAAAAAAAAAAA